>JASANN010000003.1:278570-304920 GCA_031762395.1 Calameuta pygmaea | reverse complement strand
CGGTCGGTGCCCCGAGACAGACTGATTTTGACAATAGCCAAATTCGGGAACTAATAATTCTGATTGGTCGAGATCCTCGTAGCCGATAATTCTTCCTTTCCTTCGAGTCGTCCATTTAAACCAAATCGAGAGCGTTCTTTAACGAACCGGTACGTAACATAACTGGAGATGCTCATTTTATCATTTAATCCTGTGTCGCCTGAATTTCTTAAAGACGCCAGCCTCGATCACTTACCTACATCCTATTTCGTAAACTCATAAGGAGCGTACGATTATCGATATCGGAAATTGCACGTGCGAATTATCACATTCAGTCATCCTAACCTACAAATAGTATAACAACGATAACTGAAGTCAACGCATGCGTACGCATATTTAATTAAATGATGTATTACATCACTCAAAATTAAGATGCCCGTCACTGAGTTTTGCTTAGCATGCGTGGCACATGAGTTTACAATACCAAATGAGTATAACCGTTAGAAAAGTATGTCCTATCATCATCATTAGAACGAATGATAAAAACGATGCAATACGTTTGTAATGATATTTCACTGTTTATTATGAATATATAAATTTGTTATGATACAAAAAAAGGGGGTTCCTTTGTTATTTGGAAACCCCCTTTGAGGGATTGGGGGATTTAGTTAGATCGCTATTGGTGTACTGGAGTGAATAATTTTAAACAAAATTTTTATAGGCAACGAGATAACGGGAAAATATATATCACAATAGATTCTGCGCATTAATACTTAGCTTATGCGTAATCGTAATTAATTAATTTATCATTTCGATTAGTCATTGTTCGGTAGCGGTAATAGGGCACTGTGTATCTTATGCTCTAACGTAGTTGCACGAAAATCGGGACTTACTAGTCGTACTCGCTTTTACTGTATTAAATGAGACGAGGGAAAATGCTCGCAATTTTCTTAAATTAACGTTATTTATTTGTAAGAAGCGTCTGGTTCTTTAAGAGCAGACGCCATGGTGTTTAGAGATCTTAAAAAATATATATATATATGTACAGTTTCATTACGTCTAATATGTGGCAGTCGTTTTCCTTTTTTTTCTCGTAAATAATATAATGACAGTCGGTCTTTTATAAAATAAAATCTGAACGTTTCCAAAAAAAAAAAAAAAGTATTCAAAAATACTTTAGCAAACGTTTCTTTCTCGCGTGTGTATATACAGGTATAACTGGCTGTCATAATTATTGTATATATATATATATATATATGTATATGAATCGACATCTCGCTTGTACCACAGTACGGTATTGAAAGAAAAAAAAAAAAAATTTTGACAGTCAACATTTTTTGTCCTTAACTCATACCTGTCAAATCCACGTGAAATAACCAAAAAAGACTTTTGGTCCATAATAGTAACTCAAAATGTTCATATGGCTGTGGATTGTGAAAGTAATCAATCATGCTGACTTCAGAAAGGTTAGCCTTCTTCCCGTCGAAGGGCAATCAGCGTTACGTGATTCAACGTCTGAATGCAGCACGTAAGGGTTACACGTTGCTGAAGAAGAAGGCGGACGCGTTAAATTTTCGATTTCGTTCGATCTGCACGAACCTTGAGAGCACGCGTGATAATGCGAACGAGTTACTGAGGGCGGCAGCACTGTCGCTTGCAGAGGTAAAATACGTAGCTGGGGACATTGATCCAGTAGTCATGGAGAAGGTGGACTTAGCCAAGATAACCGTCCAGCACCGTAGCGAGAACATAGCCGGAGTGACGTTAATGAAGTTCGAACCTTGCGACAACGATCATGACACTTATAAATATTTATGCCTGGCTAGGGGTGGTCAGCAATTGGCTTTGTGCAAAAAAGCATATGAAAAGGTAATTGTCAGTTTGACGGAGCTTGCTACGATATACTTAGGTATAGGAACCCTGGTGGAGAGCGTGAGAAGTAATCAGAAACGGGTACGAGTCATGGAGCAGGTAACAATTCCTCGTTTGGAGGTAACATTGAATTACATAAATTCCGAACTGGAGGAGATCGATCGCGAAGAGTTCTTTAGGATCAAGAAGATTAAGACGAAGAAGGGTCACGTGGATGAGGTGGAGACGCTCCAAGAGAAGATGGAGCCACCTACGAGGACACGTAACATTTTTGATGAACTGTTGGAAACGTAATGCTTATAAACTTATGTACCAGATAGAAGCTAAGACTTGATTCATATGTAAAGCACGCAGTCACTACAGGAGAGCATATATATATATATATATACAATACAGATAGACAACTAAGTAAGCTGATATCTTATGGAGTATCCTGACGAAGGTATCCTAGACACGTGCCCGGGTGTACCTGGGCCACATTCTTATTGTGTATTAAGTATGGAACTTTAATGCTCGGCCGTGCAGCACTTGGTGCAATGAGAGTCTGTTCATCAGATGTCTGTATAATTCGTATAGAAAATTGTAAGTGCTAGACGGAAAAATACGTTTACGTTTAACGTTTCAAATAGCCGGTATTATACAGTCTTAATAATATACAATTCTGAGCAGTGTGTAAACTAGCTGAAGAGAAGTGCACGGCATCTACCGGATATCAATTGTGTATGTCTATGGACACGTTAAACGTACACACCTAATTTGCTTTAGACTCAAGAGAGTTGAAAGAAGAAGAAAGAAGAGGAAGAGCAAGAAGAAGAAGAAGAAGAAGAAGGAGGTCTGAAAGATCCTGGCAAGTGCACGCATATGTCTACTTCTGTCACGCGAACCTCTATCTATGCTTACACAAGGTTCTTCGTTATACTCTTGAGTTTCTTCATGGTCTGCGAAGGATAAGTGTTTTACTATATACTACAGGACAGGCATGCTCGCGCAAGATCAGCTGATGCCTCTATGAGTCCCTGAAGAGATCCTCAGCTCGGCCTTATAGTTACTACACTTGAGTCTCGCTACCACTGTGATGCTTCCGGTGCTTCCTGTGCTTCTTATGACTTCTATGCGGCATCTGGCCATTAGTAACGATAGGCTTATGCAGCAAGGGATGCTGGGGTGCAAGATGACTCAGATGATGATTCTGATGAGGCGTCGGACTGGTAGACCCAGCGCTGTAACGATGCACGACAGGAGTAGGTATAGTGTGAGGATGGCACTTGTGCGGTGGTTGTTTGCAGGGTGGCAAGCGTCTCCATATAGCCATTATATTAGGCCACCAGATCCAGGCGGCGGCCAGGATGCCAGCTCCCAAGGAGACGACGAGTCGCAGTACGAAGAACTGTAGTATGGGCTTCGATGGCACTTTGGGGGTTGTTGACGGTTCCGGTGCACGTAACCAGTAATCCCGACCCCACCACTCGTAGAACGTGGTACTAGTGACGCAGATCATAACCAGAGCATAGATACAAGAGAAGATGCCCACCCTGGTCACCAGCATCTTCTGACGTCTATAAGTCTCGATCGGAGACTTCGCGACGTCCCTGAGACGTGGCGCTGGATTAGGATTCAGTGGATTTAAAACAGGCGGCGGTGCGACGGTGGGTCTCGATAGCAACAAGGCAGCCATTCCCACCAGTAGGAAAGTCACCCCGAAGGAGAGGTAGATGAACTGAGGTGCCAGTACGAGTACCAGAAGCGATCGCGTGCTCTGCTGGCCGACGAAGCAGCTTCCTGAAACGGGAAACAGTCTATTAGAGTTCTGAGTAACATAAAAATTGTAGGGTCCCCGTCACCCTCCTCGTCCCTCTTTTCCCTCCACCTCGCACGTCTTGAATAATTCGAAATAAATCGCACATGCGAACCTGCGCCACGTTATCATTTACACGTAGCACATATGGTATCGACAAGGATTCGCGTGTGACTATGTAAATTGTATAACGAACAATTATCCAATTACGTAATTTCGTATTGCCCCTCTGCTGTACAAAGTAATAGTACAAAAACCTAACGCTGAGGCCGCCTTAGCGCCTAGCTTCAGATTTTGTCCCACAGGTGTCGCCCTGTGAAATCATATAAAACAGATCACAGAGCCATAGAAATTCTCGCGTCTCGTTGGCTGCAAATTTATCTCGGACAACCTTAGTCCCATGCGAGAATACGTCATCGAGGTGCAAGTACCCAACCGCGGAATCAGCCTAAACGTATTGTGAGAAAAAGTGGCGCCACTACCGCGCACGACACACATAACACGCCGGGCGTTTTTGCGAACAACCGGGCCGGCGGAACGATCGGACTACGACAAAAAGTCAAATAGCTAGCGGGAGAACGCGTCGCACGTCGTCCACCGGGAGATAAGGAAGACGAAGGAACGGGACCAAGAAGCTCGTAGAGGAAGGGGATCCCCCCATTGCATACGCGGTGACAAAAACTTGTCGCGCTGCGGTTATAACGCGTTGTCGAGCGGCACGCGACATCCTGGCGTACGTCTTCGTACTCCTTGGGTTACGATTCTACACCTAGTTCAGATTTTTTTTTTCTATCCGCGTCCTAACGAACATATTAGAATAAATTAACGCTGCGGGTTTCTGTCTTGCCGTTGGTCGGGGAGGGACGTGAATGAGGTGAAAAAAAATGATGTAAAAAAAAAGAATAATTTAAAGAATGGCCGGTTAATTCGCTCCGGTGGCTCTCGCGTCTGAGGCGTTTAGAGCCTGCCGTTCTTAATTAACCATAATTGTCTTGCTGGGACGCGCAAAAAACCTTAAGGTTTTCATTATCGTACGCCTTCGTAACTATGCACGTATAAATCAGCCTTGTATCTCTCTCTCTCTCTATGTTTTTATATATATATGATTTTATGACACGCATACAGCTACCCTTGTATACTCTGTCACTCTTTCTCTCTCAAATGAGCATTATTACGCAGCTTACGATATTATATATCTGTATATTTAAATATTACACGCATGCGCTTTAGCCCCAGAGATTTCTTATCCGTTTTACCAAGAAGTTTCCCTTATGGACATGAGGAAAGAAATACTCTCAACGTCTCTCTACTGGTTTACCATTTTTTTCCGTGTCAAGTGCCACGTGTAATTATATCACATGGACGTTTCTACATACGCAGCCACACATGGTCACTCGTGAGTCATTGCCGATATAAGGCATCCAATTAATTAAAGTATATAAGAAAATCACTATGCGTTAATGGACCGGTGTCGCTGATGCTAATGAAGTTTGTAATAGTTAATTAATCGATACTCAAAATATAAAAGTGTTCTTAAAGCTTCGCAGGATCAGCCCCGTAGACGTTAACGGCCGTTGCGCGTTTTCAGAGTGACGTAACGTTTTCGATCTCGCCGCCATTTTGTCAGAAGACAAAAAAAATTGGGCACGCGACAGCTACGGTCCCATGAGAATACTTTGTTTCTTCTTCTTCTTCTTCTTCTTCGTGCCAGGAGGACGTGGTTGGTGGCATTCTCAACCCGGTGATCCGGTATGTTAGAACTCTCGTTGATGCACTTGGAAAAGAAGAAGGAACCACATTCCAATTGGAGTAAACATTTAAAGAGCTAAATGGCGTCCTGACCTGGATTCAATTTCGTCCAGCTGGCTGAGACGATATTTTACAATCTTACGTACCCTTTGCCAATGACCAATCGACAGCTCATTTTCTTTTTATTGGCAACGACGTGTCAAAATGTTAATCGAGTATCGTGACTTTTGCAGGTGGTGGGGAGCGTTGAAGTATCGCTGGATAATGACGGTTGAACAATGGCGACAAATTGGTCCTGTCAAATTGGACGACGTGCGACAATATCGTGAATGACGTCGTTTAACTTCGTGAAACCTTTAACTGTACTATTGCGTGTGATTGCCTGTACTTGGATATATATGTATAGTACGTGCATATGTATAGTACGTGCATATGTGTAGTACGTGCTTATATGTAGGTACGAGTGGCTGTGCGTTACCAAAGTAAGGGCAATCGTAGCCTCGTGAAACGTTTCAGGACGACAAAGAATTCGAGGGAGGAAATAAGTATGAGAATATTATTGGGGGCCCGTAGAGAATAGAGAGAACGAATGAAACAATGCCGAGAAATGATTTTATAATTGAAAGACTAATTGCTGTTGGGATCGATGGACCCAATGAATTTAATCAAAGAATTTCTTCGGACCTGTTTCATCGACTTTTTGAACACTGGCGAGTGAGACAGTGCAGGTAGTGACGTGGCCATGGAAATTATTAAGTGCGTAACAAGCTATTGGCTCTTATCGAAGAGTTCGATCGACAATGAATGAGTGTGACCTCTTCCCTCGTTAGATAAAACTTCAGCCAGCTGTCAGTTTGTCGAGGGAGACTAAAGTGAAGAAAAAAAAATGATTGACGTACTGAGAGATCGACGGCGGGTACACGTCGAGCAATCTAATCGTTGAGTAAACGCGATACAGACCCCAATGTGGTGGTTTACCTAGAAACCCAAAAAAATGAGCTTGGCAATCTCCTCTCGACAAGAATCACATATAAGATTGTCATATCGTATAAGAATCTTAATAAAAGTATACGAAGTCAAAGATCACGTTGATTCGTCCTGAGCCAAGAACGTAAACGTTATGAAGTGGTTAGGAAAAACAAGATTAGGCGAAAGAAAAAAAAATGGATTTTATACAATCAACAACGAGTTCCAATTGATACGCATCGAATCGACGCCCGAGCAAAGCGTCATTGAACTTCATGTGGACGATGCCACCGAGAGAAACACATAAGACCATACCGTTTCCATTGATTCGTATAGAGTTGGATTCACGAGGCGATTAGATAGCAGATACAAAAGAGAATAACAAAGAAGAATGAGAAGAAAAAAAAAGAGAAACGTATAACGTACACGAGTATCGGCGCGTGATTAAAAAAGACGAGTTAAACAGACAGCCAAAAGGTCGACGCTATTAGCATTGATAATATATTGAGAAATTTTTGTCCTAGTAGAAAAAAAAAGTGTTGCTGTAATCGTAAGATTGATATAAAATAAGAATAATTATGTAGATTGACAATCTTAATTCCGAGTAGTGGTGGACCGGTTTTGGAATTGCTTTGCTCGAGAGTCCATCGGACAACAGTGTTTTCTTTACGGAATGAGTATGGGCTTGAGCCAATGGGCCAGGCACTAGGTACCTACGCAATGGCCATACATATATGTTATAAGCAGTGCTTTAGGTACGGCGATTGGTCCAGAAGGTACACGTAGCGATGAACCGTCTCGATAAATTGGTCTATGGTGGCCCCATGCTATCTACCCGTAGCCATCTCGTTCATGAAGCATGAGTAGTGGTCAGAGATAGGAGCGCCAAGTGGGCACGACGAGAACTACGTGTACTTGGGGTTCCAGTTATCGGCACGGTCCCATCTAAATTGCTTCTCATTTTCTCCGATCGTCTATCCCTGTGAGTTCCACGAGAAAGGATGAGAAGGAGACTTTTTAAGTTTCGTATTAAAAAGAAAAAAAAAAAAAGTAGCGTTGGTTCTCCCTTCCCAATCTATAAGAATGTATTGGTATATCGTACGACGCGCATGCGCACAAGAGGTTCTAGAAGAAAGTTAAATTACGTGTTAAAGAGATTGAGTGAAAGAGGTTAAAAGGATTCTTGGCTAATTGCCAAGAGATCACGTTTACCGCATACGTACGCTCGTGTCCGCAGGATATTATAATCGTAGCAGGATAGTCAATTTGTTGGCGAGTTTTCATGGATCGTGAAGCTGAGAAACTGTTTGGATTTATCCGTACGTAGATACGAGGGTGGACGGCACCATACGTTCCCCATACAACGCCGCCTTGGTCAACCTCGGTAGGATGCGACATTCAATGCAAATACCTTGGGACCCGCTCTGCAGCTTGTCACTGTCCGTAGCTAGGACCAAGAAGAACCACTTTTGCCTTTTGCTTAAGCACGGATTACACGGGACGATCGAGATACGGTCTAGAAGCAGGAGACAGTTTACCATCTTCGTTTTAGTTTTATAGAATTTCAGGCTTACGAAGAACTTTTCGATAAATCCAATGGGTAGGAGAATTCCAAAAAAAAAGATCACGCCACTCCGAGTCCACTCGACTGAGACGTGACAGATCTGGCTGAAGAGAAGAGATTAAAATTGATTTTTTTACGAATTTTAATTTCTATAATACCAAAGTATGTGACAGCTGTGTGTATGGCATAACGGACCTCCGTGTTGCATTCACGTTGTAAAATCGCCTTTTTTACGGTCTGTTATTATTATTCGTTAGAATAGACTGGGAATATTCCTAGAAACCTCCTTTATGCCGTCGCTGAGCGTCGGAACGCTGGTTGGGGCCTTTTTGCTCGGTGCCGGAGCCACTGCTAATCCATATGCAGGCCCGGAAAGTCGAGGACGAACAAAGAGAGCCGGCTGTCTCGTTTAAGTCCCGGGATAGCCGGAGAGTCCTCGTGTTCGGCTTTGGGGTATTCGTTGTCTCGGAGGTTAAGTCACGAGCCGATATAAAGGTACGCCTCGAGAAAGTTACCTAATTAATCGAGCACACCCCGAGCGCAGAGAGAAGGATTCGTTTTAGGTTTGCCGAAGTATAAAAAGAGATAAATTTCACGAAGAGACGGAATACACGGAAAGGCCGACCCGTACGCTATGCAAATCCAAGCCGCATACTGCAGCGCCGCCACAGAGGAACCTCATAGGATTTCAAATACCAACGACACTTTCAGGTTAGAATTTAACTGAACACCAAATATCTTCAAGATCCAATAACTCGATAGTCAATCGAAAAGAATGTTCATAAGATCCCACTGAGCATACCAACTAACGACTGGTGCGCATGCGCGGTTTAAAAACCGCCAACAAGGAGGCCAATTGAAAGCCAGAAAAAGTATATTTCTCAAAATACAACCTCCAAGAATTATAAGCCGCGTGGCTATCAACGGGACTTTTCAATCGCCCCCTTAATACACGAGATGAAGAGCAAAAAGGTCCATGCAAATCGCAGCATCCAGCGGCATCCTCAAAAACTTCAAACATGAACTTGGATGCCCCGTGGAATGCGGCTTGCGGCCGTAGCGTCGTGGGACGTTCGTTTATGTTGTTGCCTTCGCGGCGTTATTGTTACGTTCTGCAAGAGGAGAGCCAGCATGCGCGCCGTAGTATAAGAGAATAGCAGTCGGCCAGTGCCACAACAGTACAAACTGTACCCAACAACCATTTACTCTACCCACGAGAAGAGATCCCTCGGGATAACTATACCAGGATACCGCTCTGCCCGTTAACCACTCTCCACGGTCAAAAGAATACAAGAAATAGAATCTCTCTACCGATACATAGGCAATATCCTGCACTCGTAAAGCACAAAGGACAGCGATGACCCTTGACTTGCGTCAATTATCTCCAAACTGAACTCATCTTAACCGAGTGACATTGACACGGCCACCACGTGTCGAAATCTGCGGACAAGATCAGTATGAAAATTCACGAAACACCCAGACCAGAACTTCCTTGGTCGATAATGGCGGACGCAATGGCTCCCCCAAACTTCGAGTCTCCCCCATGATCCAAACCACGATGCGAAACTTGGGTCCCAAGAGTCTCGTAACTCACGGCTGGGCTCCTTCGTGAATACTTGCAAGAGAAAGACGCAGATACACGTGAGGAAGGAAAGAAAGGTGGTTAGGAAGTCGCTGTTTAATTCAGAGATGCTAATCTAACCTAACCTGGCCAGCTTCGAGCATAAGTTATCGGGAGCATAAACATGGGGCATCGTATTAGCATAAAGTAGTCTGGTTAGGTCGGGACTGCTTTGCCGAGTATAGGTTAGGTTGGGTTAAGCTAGGTCGTATCCACCAGGTACGAGAGGATGGCGCAGTACGTTTCTAGGGTGCGTGCGGTCGTCGCGCTAGTAAAGTATGAACATTGTGTTAAGTTTCATTTTAAGGTTATACTGGGTACGTTTCTTCTCTGCGTCTTTTAATCCCTGGTCCTCCCGGTGTCTCCTCGTCGTTCTACCCATAAGGCAGCGCTCGGCCACGTTTGACGTTATTTATTTTATTTCAAACTCAGTTTTGAACTTCCCGCCATAAAGTGTACATCCCACGTCATAGGGAACCTGAGTCGCTGGCCTGAACGAATAATTCGGTTCTCCTGCGTTTGAATAGAGATTTTTCAATACAGATTAATAGAACCTTAACGTTCTGATATTTAGTTGCCCAGGTTGGTAAATACTTCACTACAATCTCCGCCCTGCACTGTACATAAGTCAAGTACAGTGTACAATACATCCATAAGAACACAAAAGCATTAACCCTTACGTTCAATGAGCCTGAGTGTATAAACCATAATGAAATATTGTAATAGTCAGGTCATAATGGTTAATTAATTAAACCAACGTGTGCTGTTCGCAATAATTACAGCATTGTTCTAACGATTTTAATCCACCCCCCCGCCCGCTATAGTCTCTCACTGTTAAGATAGATCAACTACGGAAACGTGACTAGACAATATCTCGACTATGATTTATTCCATGCTCAATTAGTTCTTCGGAACAAGCTCGATAATTACAAGGACCGCCAACAAGTGAAAACAAATTTAAAAAAAATTCTTCTCAGGTCCCACAAATACCATACGCGTATACGTACAGTCGTGCACCGGAGCCTGATATATTAATATATTCAGACAATACCATGTCAGACCCCACGCAACTAATAGTGCGCAGACATAACTCCGACCTGACGCAAGTCACTCAGGTCCAACTCTGAAGTCTGCGTGCACCAAGATCAATCCCAATCATCCTCCGTATCGACTCGAATCTCTCGTACCTAGGTTGTACCAGTATCCTTTTGCGGAATTGACCGTAGGAAACTGAAGAAGAACAAAGAAAGAAATAAATAAAAACAAGATACGTCTACGTACAGGTTGGGTCAGTCTGAGTGGCTACGCCATTGCTTTGGACCCATAAAACAGGCAGTATAACGAGGCGTGGCTGCAAAAGCACGTTGGGGCCCCAACTGTGCCCCCCCCCCCTGGCCCCCATCAAAGTCCCCACATACTCGCCCGCACATTTTATAATTACACCCTACCACGTATCGAGTGATGTATCTATAAGGGTGATTATCGCGTCACTGAAGTCCACACATGATGAAAAAAAAAAAAAAATGCATCAAGGCGCCTCCATACAATATCCACACGGGGGTTCCCCCGTATGGACCCCGTCTCCTTTATTACCTGTCTACTGCGTACGCTCCTGGGAGTCATTTAAAGCCAGTTATATACCCGTCGAATTCTGTTATCTTATCCGTGATAGCCGTCACTCCATACCGAAGCTGTCAAAGCGTGGCCAAACATTGGAGAACCTGGTACGTTAGTTAAATTTCATCGTACGCGTCAAATGCACCAAGTTCCTCGAGCTATTCGTTGGGTTGATAGGAATGCCGATAATCATGGTATTAATGATACAACGATAATAGCGATACCGATTAATGGAAATTCGTCACGGTACACTAAAATCGTACACGCGGCCTTCTTCGACGTGTTTCTTGGACTTACGAAGAGCATCATGCCAATGGGTTATATCGTTGCATGGTGAATTAACGACGGGCAGTAATATCATGCAAATTATACCTTGGGACTGTATTGTGGTGTTTCTTTTTAGCAGCAGCGCAGAAGAAAGAGAAAATCCAGTTGACATTTTTCACTTGGCTAATTGGATTCTTTACGAATTCTTGTGATTGATCGTTTTCGCTGTGAGAAGTTGGTAACGAGAGTCTACAATTAATGGTACGCAGTGTATAATTATATACGGTGATTATAAATAGGACTGACAAGGTTCTAAATATATACACGGCAGAGGTTAAATTTCGCCACGTGTATACCAAGTCAAATATATAGAGTAGAAGCTGCATGGATGTAAAATATATGAAAAGCACAGAGGAGCAGGTAAACGAAGCCTTTCAGCGTAGCCTATAATTAATTAACGTTGCGTGCGTTTGTGGTTTTGAGGTAAAGAAGAAAAAAAAAAATTCAAAGTGCAAAGTCATGAATGAATAATCATGAAAAACGGACATCTATAATAGTTATTCTGTCTGTACGTTACTTATCATGTATATAAAAAATCAGTCAATTTGTCTGGTTCCCCGTTAACGATTATCCGTTCATTCATTAACAGCAATTAAATGATCCTGACTGGTAAAGCTCACCGGTCAATTCGTCTGCGTCCACGTCCCTTGTAACAAGAACGGCTATGGTGTGCGCTGCAGGCAATCCCCATGCAGCGACAGCACCGACGGTTGAGAATCCTTGCTGAAGTCCAAATCCTTCGTCCTTGTTATTTCGAGGAGATTTCGTCCATCTTCTTGCAACGATGCACCACCAGGCACATACGACGACCCACCTGGAATCAAAGAATGTACGTTTTTGATAATTTGTTTTTATGGAAAAAAAAAGAGAGAGAGAGAGAGAGAGATCTCTATAAAACACATTTTACTCAGTGTCTAACGTAGTAATGAGAACCACTGTCCAAGTGGCAGGATGAACAATGATCCTACGATGGTTAAAGATCGACCGTGTTCTTCGACTCTTGCAAAGTGTACGACTGCTGTTTCAATATCTCATACAGTGCGGTAGTAGTGAGACTACATGTGTACCTATATACACTGTATATATAGAGAGAGCATATAGAAGCCGAGACTGGTAAAGACTATAGCGAACCTGGCAAACTAATTAATCACCTGAGTCTTGAACGAGATCGAAAAGCAACGAGGAGGTCAAACGAGGCGCAAACCTGCCGAGCTCTTCTTTCCTTTGTTAAGTATTGGCTTGTAGATCCTAAGAATTTCAAAGGGATTTATATACGTGTATATATAATCCAAGTCCCACTGGTACTTATTCGCAATGTGAAATGTCTTGCTACTCTTATATTGCTGGTTCACTCGGTAGCACGTCCAGGGACGTGCCGTTTCGGTCTGAGACCCCGTTGATGGGTTGGAATCGTAAACTTTTGAAAAGAAAACAGTTTTGAAAACGTGTCCAATGTCTTGGAGAGGGCGTGAAGAGGAGAAATTAGAAACTGTAAAGGAAAGAAAAGAGATGAGGGGGTTAAGAAAAAGTATCCCTGAAATTTCAAGCCAGAGAGCGTTAATTAAATATGATATATCGTGACCTGGTTAACGTTGACGTATCCTCGTGTGATCGCATATGGCTATGGATGCTCGTTCACGTATGAACGTCAGGTCACAGGTTTGATACTCAATGCTTATCGCAGATGCGAGATAGACCGGTGGTCGTATGTAAAGTATACAGGGGATGTTTAATGTATACGATTTCTGTCTTGTTATAGATTGGCTGTGGGTGTAAGAGAAAAGTTAATTCAGAGAGTCAAATTTGGTTTCGAATACTTTTACATGATTGTCATTTTTGTGGGCATCGTTACTAGTTAACGTGTACGTGAATTTCTTGAATCCTCCTGAAACATCTATTAAGACGGTAGTAAAAATTGTTGGACAAGGATCTTACGAGCGTCCGGTTTGGATTTTATGATTAGAATTATATGGAGAATTTGATAGCTTCTACTTATGGTTTCCATGGACCCGGGGATTGACGTGGAATCAGGAATCAAGGAAAGTGTCGCGTATCCAATCACATTGATCCTACATACATACGTACAAAGTGTATACGTGGTGCCGTTGCGTGAGATCTTTGGTAAAAAGTTAAGAGCCGAGATAAAGCGAGATTGAAAAAAAATATAAGAAATATATCCAATCCCATCAATGTGACTGACAGCATCCATGGTGGTCCATAGGATTTTATTTTTACTCCACACCGATTGGTATTTCGTCAATCCTTCTATTTGTCTTGCTCTACCCCTGATACGAGATTGGCTCTTGAAGGTTAATCCGACAGGTTCGTTTGGATGTCCTAAGACAAACCAGGGTAAAAGATTATTTCTTGTTTCATGAGAAAAATCGAATATTGCTATTGCGTGGAATTGATTTTTTTTTTTTGTATAATCATAACAAAAACCATAAGCTGCAGTTGTTTCTTTGTACTTACAGACTTCTCAGGATTTCTATTACGGTTTTACCTACTTCATGATTTACTGTTACCAGATTCTGCCCGCAACATCAAAGCTGTCTTTAACGAGTTGCGCAGACTCCTAAAAGAAAATGCTCGAGCCATTTAAAGGAGAAGCTTTTCTCTCGGCGTGCCAATGAAAATTACCTATTCTAGTTTCGAAATACAGAAACACCTGCACGCTCTGGGGAAGCGTGCCTAAGGCACCCGTTTTTTTCAACAACGTGAACATGACTACCAGAAGTTCAGGTTCTGGCCTAAAGAAACGTGTAGACCAGGTCACGTACACGAGTCCAGCCTTGTTTATTCCCCGCCATATTGCAATATACAACCGTGCAATAAACTCCTTTGGCATCGAACTTGCGGCTTTGGCCTGCGGTTCGAGTAATCGCAGCAGTCGTATCCCTTGGTAACTTCTGACTTTGAAAGGTTCGCAAAGCGATTCGCACGACTCTTCATACTTTAAGAGCGCAAATAGATTCTACCTACAAGAAGACATAATACAAAGCGATATAGTACAGATCCAAGAAAGTGTAGCAATTGCAGATAACATACCTCTAGTTCTATTAAGAGACAAAAATTCGAGAAATGACCGTTTCCACAGCTTTACAGCATTTCTAGACATTAATGATTAATTTTATATTTTCAACCTACTGAAGGACGTTGATACCCTTTTTTATTCACTGGACCTACTTTCTACGGGAGTCTGGGGGGGAAGCCCCTCCGTTAATATAAGGTTCCCCCCTTGTATAATCGGTACTAAATACCGAACGCCCGTCACCGTGAAAGTACAGCAGAGGGTCGATGTTCCAGGAGACTCATGCATTTGACTTTTGACTATTGTGATAGGTAGAACAGGTTCCCCAGCTACCTGCAGCCAGGAGAAGCCATTAGACCCGGTTTCTCATTCCGTGTATTTCCACTCCTGAAAACCTGCCACATGCCGAGCAGAGGTTAGATGATAAACGATGAAGAGAATAAACGGCGGAACTTTTCAAGCAGTGAAGCATCGTCCGATGCAGCGATGCCAGCCGAATATAATTATCCCTGTTTTAACGTAAACAACGAACAAAAAAAAGATGTATTACCATTCTACAGGGATAAACCATCGTTTCCAAGGCAGTATACTGGTAGAATCAAACTGTAAACTGCTCCAAATACGTTCTAAATATATCCCAGTAGCGTTCGAAGCTTCGAAAATCCCGCGAACGCAAGCGTCCTAACCTCTTTCCTCTGACACAGAACAGGGATCCCGTGAATATTAACACACCGCTTCCTACGGGATTTAACGAACCTGGCAGCGAGCCCCGTTCTCATTGGAGCGATCCAAGCCAGCAACAGCCAGCAACTTGTTAACACTGCCATAAAACAAACTAATGACGTTTACTACTGGCCGAGAAGGCGCGTTTACTCAAACCCTCAGACCGTTCGGTCTAGTGTTTCTTGTGTCTACTAGGTGCTACTGCGCAACGCTACTGCGCATCGTCAACACTGTCTGCAGCAATGATTAGTGCGCATGCGCATCGGACTGTACGCTATTACTAGTAAAAATTCTAACCGACGTACTAAAGGCGGTATTACTCGTTTCTCAGTAAATCTACTATAAACTGTTTCGCAGCCCGAGAAAAACATCGAGACTTAATGCGTAACTTGGCTAACGCGAAAACGAGACGAGTTTACGTATGCCCAATGCGTGCTCAGTGCGCACGCGCCTGTGCCAGTTCACTTTCCAGATGCACCTGAATAATTCATACGCACGCGCGTTAACCTCCACGGACAAAAGACAAGAACTGATTTCACGAAGGAAGGCGTCTTCCAGAATGGAATAAGGTTCTCGGTACGTCTAGACGATCGAGTAAGCGTAACTGGGACGTGAATTTGAATTTACAAAAAGAAATGCATCTCGTATCGTGCTGCCGACACGAGAAGAAATTGTACCAAGGGATGCACAGGCGGTTACTTGTAAGGAAGACTTAAGGTATTTCAGATGGATCGTGAGAGTACGCGATAAGCTACAAGTACCTATATTATAGTGCTCGATCGATATTTTTCAAATGTAAGCCAACAAGAGCCTTATCTTTCTTTCCTTTTTTTTTTTGCTTCACTCCACCTTTATTACAGACAGGGCCTGTGATTATTATCCAACGTAGATTATAACCTATAAGAGTTCCGACTTGGGAGTTTGAATCACATGAAATTCACGACTACGAAGTCACAGAAAACACGTTTTCCAAAGGAGGTAAAAGTCGCTCGATATAAAAATCTTTCTGTACGAGGTAAGTAACGTGTCCCAGACGAAGTGGACTGGTTCGCATCACTGAACGACTTTTACGTCTCTATTAGCCAGTTCGATGACGGGCTGTACGAGGAGGCGGAGTCTGGAGGAGGGAGAACGGACTTGGTGACGATGGAATGAGAAGTTAAGTGACAAGAATCGTTTTTTCCATCGCCGAGTGGCGATGCTGATGCTCCTGTTCTCTTTGTGCTGATGCAGAAAACGCAAAAACTTGCCGCGCGAATCTTGCTCCGTGGTGATGAATGGAGTGACGCGCTCATATCCCTCACACGTACACGGTCCTCCCTCCAGCGTCCTTAAGGTATATCCTGATATACAAAACCTTGTATAAGGATCCTGCCGGACCGATCTTCTCTTACTCTCCTCTTACTTATTTCCAGAGTCGTTTTTGAGTCTCTCTAACGAGCCGCTAACACCTTCTGGAATGGCCGAATAATGCGACCCTGTTATACGCCATTGGTTCTATGCAAATTTTTCCATGGGTATATAAAGAACCAGGGAACAGGTATAACGCATACCTGAATCGCGTATGGCATTCGACTAGCCAAGGGAATAGAGAACCTGATTGCTCAATGAGAAATACGAGAATATACATATAACCCGACTTGAAAATTGAATCGTGCATCGAGTGAAAGCCCGACGTTAAATATTGATCATGGGAACGACATATGCGTTCGAAAATCGATATAGAATCTGATACAATATCGGGAACTGTCAACAAACACGTAACGCCTGTATAAAGTTGGTAAACTGCCGAGTACGTATAACATATGTGTATAATAGCCAGGAATACCAGGTCGAGAGCGAACCTTTTATGGATTGGCTTCTCTACACCTTCGTAGCAGCGTTCCCAATAGTTACTTTCATTTTTGAGCTGAAATCAATTTACTAGATAATACTACCAGGAAATAGAAGCCTAATTGGATTTCTCTACGCGTCTCTAGTACAACTGCCAGGTCTAACAACCAACGTGGAACAAGGAAAGCAATGAAACCCGATGAAGTATATCGTCTCAATGGACAATCTTCATCCATATGAGTTTATAACTTCGGTTATAAATTCCAATGCTGTATTATCGCAATCATCGTCATCGTCTATCCATACAATCATTACACGCCACTCCGCTGACCAATCAACTCGTTACCGAAAGTCATGCGTGCGCAAAAGAGAAAAGTTCGTGTCGAGGAGAAAAAGGCGATTAACAATTTGTCCATGGTCGTCCATCAAGCTCGTTGGGAGTCATTAAAAAAAAAAAAAAAAAAAAAAAAGTCATCACCATATACAGTATATACATCCATCGACCTCAGGAGTGAAGAGCTAAAACGAAGAGTAGGTTTCTCCACCGAATATATATTCGGATCTTTAATCGCCAAGTCATTCGGTCCATCCCGACTTCGATGTTCAGAGTCATTAAACCCAAGTCCCCACGTAGAACCGTGAGTTGCCATTTTTCTATACTAACTGACATACCAATGACTATTCTTTTGCCGTGCGCTATACTCAAGAACGCACCTTGCAGTTCCGAGTATCATCGCTAAGGGAAGTACCAAGAAACCTGGAGAGTCAATGGCAGAGAAAACATGGCTACCGGATTGTCGTCTCGTCAAATAGGGAAAAGTCAAACACTCTCGACTGCCTCGGCTACGAGTCCCTTGAGTGTAAAGTAAACCCGGAGAAGCTTCCAGTGAATTGATCCGTTCACGCCTCGGATATTCGTATGTACAGTGCATTGAAGAAACTGTGGTTAACGTATTTCTATGGATAAGATATATCCAAGTTTACAGATTGAGATATTTCACTACCAGACTGTACCTGGTAGCTGTAGATTTGTAATACCGTAGTGCAACAGGCGTAAGCAGATTTATCTGGATTAACGAAGCATGAATGTGAATTGACAGTGAAAAAAGTCTAATTACACTCTGGTCATGGACTTAAGTATCTTTTAAGGAACCGTAATGGTTAATTAATTAAAATTTTCTTTGAGGTTCGACCAATCGGATTGCTTGCTAAAAATACGTACATGCACTTATAAAAGATACGATGAAGATTCGCCGAGTGAAGGTGCGACCTTACGACTGGCTTGCTTTCTTGGAATCGGACTAACGAGAACCGATGTATCTTCAGGGCCGATCTGACATTATTGCCAGGCTGTAATTAATAATTATACTCCGAAATCACCGCCGGCCATACTGCGCTGTAACGTACTGAGATTCTTAAGCCACGTACACGCAACCAATCCCTGTGCCGGATTGATGCATCGAATAACCAAAGGAAAAGGAATGGGTAAATATGGACTTAAGGGTTACAAGAAAATCATACACCGCCTCAAAATAATAAGCGACCGTTGAATACGATATTTTAGTATTTCCGAAGATCGACAAGGAAGATTCACCAGCGTAACGTTTAAACCGATCGAAATTGAAGGACGATTATAAAAAAAGAAAAAGAAAATCGTTCCAGGTCAAAGGTCACCGAAAATCACGAAACAGGAAATGTCCCAGACACACGTGTCCACCTACAGAGACTTGCTGTCACCCGGGAAGAGCAAAGTTTCCCAGTTTTTCCATAAGCAGCCTTCAAACGGAGCAGAGCAGACAAGAGAGTGACAAAGAGAGGCCGAGCATCTGCATTTAATTCGTAGAAAGCATAAGCGTGACGCGATGCTGGTCACCCTTAATAAATCACAGTGCCGGTGGGGCCTTTGCAAGAGGAGTAAGGAACCGCGCGAACCGTGTCAAACGTATAAAAGAGTCTCTGGCAGCGTACGCGCATACATATGTACACACTAAAGATCTCGTTCCGGGATAAAGAGCGGCAGAGAACCGCGGATGGATTAAACCGAGACAAGAACAAAGAGTAGAGCCCCATAAAGACAGTATGTAAAAGGATAGCCGACGATTTGTCGCTGTTGGCAAAGGGAATTAATCGTCCACTGTGATTGCGAGCGTATCCTAAGAGCACCGCGAAGACGTTCGGTATAAACGAAAGCGAGCGTTGCTGTTTTATCTGGTTGAATTTACGTGGCACGTGTTGTTTGTCGCTGGTTGCGTACAGATAGAAATTGCAGTGCTAAATTTTAACGCGTCTTAGAGCATGCAAGACGAGAGAGGAGAACCAGTAGTAAGAAGGGCGGAGGGGGGGGGGGCCAGAGCTGGCGGACGACGAGAAGAAGTCCTCGATGTTAGTGAGGACGACTAGTTAGAGAAATATGGCGGACACGTTTATAGAATAGTACGGGAAGGAAAGAAAAAAAAAAGAAAAGAAAAACACGGGTTATATATCGCGGGTGGTCCGCACCCTGGGAGCAATTAATTCGCTCGTAAGTCCGTTAGTCAATCGACGCGATATATTTCATTCTAGTCGCTCTGTTTGAATCTTATTTTTCTTTTTCAAACTTTTCTCTCCGTCCTTCGCTGCTATGGCAGCCCCGATGTTTCCGTCGGGCCCCTTAATACTGGGTCCACCACGTCTCTGTTTAGGCGAGTAACTTCCGTAAAAATACACAGCCAGACGCCAGGAGCGTCTTGGGGACATTACGAGGACGAGAATCCTCGGATTAACGTGATTACGTGCACGGGTTGATATCTTATATCGTTTTTGATGATTATCATTTCGATTGGTCGTAGGCGACGAGTGGCTACTGGCGGGATATTTAAAATTCTTTGTACTATCTTGTATGCGATAGATTGATAACGGGAGAAAGACGTGAATACCCGATGAATGGATTTTGGGAATTGATTAAGTAAATTTTTGGCACACCGTGTCTTGTTGCATTGTGAAATGGCCTTAAATATTTTTCCTGTTTACGATACTGACGCGGTTGATTAATTATAGAGTTCTCGTTGTGCAACCCACGACGATTTGTCTTAGAGGAGAGAAAAAAATAATGAGAAAAAGACATATGAGGAAATCGAGTTTTATGAGCAGTTAAAAGAAAATTATGTATAAGGCTGTACGATGGGAATCGATTATTTTATAGAAATTTCAATGGGGCTATTATATACCTATAACTTGTATAGGCAACGCTGAAGAATTGAATATGGTATACTTAGGTTTTAGGTACTAAACTATACACGTACGGATGATTATAGCTGTACCCACAGAGCTGCCTGTAAATTATTAGCTCTAATTAAATACGTGGCTGAGCTCCCTGTATAAACAGCCGACGGAAAGGAGGTTCGTGCTGGATTTTGCTGGCGTTAGGAGAGGATAGTAAAGAAATTCTACGTACGTGATAAAAGGTATGAAAAAGCATGGAGAAAAATTACTACCTCGAGCATCCGACAAGGGTACCACAGATTCTGATTTCCAGGAATTGATAACTGGATGGACGCAGTAGGAGTCTGTTCTTTGCGAGAAGAAATCTGCATTACGCTTACGTGATACATAAAAGGTATAGAAAAACTACATCAGGATCTCTGCCACACAGAATTCTCTATACGAGCGCGTTGGATTAGTGATGGTAAATGAAAAATTTTGAAAATTACAAAAATTCTCTTAAAAAAAAAAGATGGAATTTTTATTATCAGCTTATATATTCATTTGGACTAGCATTATGTACTGGGGCGTATACCGACTTTGACTCTCGGTAATATTCCAAGTGACACGAGTTTACTGTGTATGGTGGGAGGGCATGCTATTCTAGGACCCATAATATTTTTATAGTTTCTCGCTAATGCGTGTTTATTATCCTGTCACCTTGTCACGGGGCCCATTTTAACCATTGGTTAAATAATCATGAACGCGCCCCCTTAAGCTTGCTTATCCAGGAAGGAGGTTCATGCTAGAAAAAACGACTGACAACCCCATTAGATATCAGAATCCAATGATCTATACTATCTATATGTATATACACAGGTACAGAAGAGTATGAAGGATTTGATAATTCGAGAATGACCATCGCACTTGTTTATGGGGTAATACGTTATCGCACGGTAACGTCCATCAGGAACGCAGTAGGAGGTCTCAGCTGGAACCCCATAAAACACAAGATGATTTCCATAGGAATATGCGAGGCACTACGTGTAATCAATTATTATGTAAAATCTGCGTCCAGCGTCGATCTCCCACAGTGTTAGACTCGTGGTTCTGGTCCAAGGACCACCATAAAATGTCCATAACTCGTTATGGTTTTCAAGGAGAGGTGACGCTGTGAGGAGGAAGAAGGAAGAAAATTGAATGAAGAAGAAGAAGAAGAAGCAGAGACTAGACCAACAAAAAGGATCAGACTATACTATATAGACAAGTGGAAACAAAATGGCCGGGCTGTATGTATATCCCTGTTTTAAACTAGGTACCTGGGGATCGAATCATCCCCGTGGGTTAATATGGAAGCGTAGAAAAAAAAAGAGATTCCACCCCCTGCAGTCCCCATAATAAAACTGCATTATAATATCGTCTGAAACGAAACTCCAAACCGATCGTATAACATACGGCAACATCCTGTAGGTGGAATCGCGTTATAAGAAAGTAACCTCGAGGCAGCCATTTTCCTTGCGAGTCTCGTAACCCGAACCGATTCACGGAAATAAAACGAATCCGCATCGGCCTGCAGCCGTTTCCGCGGCTTAATCACCGCACCCTGATCGTAAAGCTCGTTGTAAAGCATTCTCGAGGCTGCAGACCCGGGCGTTCTGGATTTGTAAACAGCAAAAGAGAAACCAGAAGATCGTTCGATTTCACGGTGGGTAACGTCTCGTTCCGCGAACGTGAATCGTCGTTATTATTAATTAACGATATTTCGATCGGTTAAAATCACGCACGATGATCCCCCTTTTCTTAGAACCCAACGAAACCGCTACTGCTTCGCGTATTCGGTAACTATCCCATGAGATAATTAATATTCTCACCATAAATACACTAGCTCTCTCGTATACGTACGTATACGCTAATGTCACGTCGTAACGAAGAGTCTCGATTTCGTGGTAAACCACATCGCCGGAAACCTTGTTATAAATCGCACGACAAGACACGAGTGTTCCTTCTCCGATTTCATTGGGAGAAGATAAAAAGGGAATACAGACAGAGACAGATCGATATATCTATAGCGAGGAAGAGAGAGAAAGAGAGAGGTGCCTTAAGAGAATTTCGTGGCCGACTGAATATGCGTAAACATAACCTAAAATATGAGTACGAGTTACAGCGTTGGAAGCATTGACAGGACTGTACACACACGCGATGCACTGACGATTTTCTGGAACCAGTATATGGAGGTTATATCTAATTAAAATTTTTCTTATCTCTCTTTACTGAACTTCTAGTCAAATTGCTCGTATCGCTTGTAGACATAGAAGCTTCGCGACGATGGCTGCTGGTTCTTCGCTAAAACTTGATCTTTCATCGGGATCTATAATGGGGTCCGTGAGGAGTTTCTGGCGTGGCTGGCAGCAAGAAGACAAGCCTGAAAGAAGCAACCCCACGGTGAGGCGTACAGGTTGAGCCCCGGGGTATATAATCAACGAGATGAGAGAGGTACCAGCCATTTCGTATTTGTTTTGTTAGTTAGCAAGTCGTTATGCCGCCCCACGTCCCTCACTTCGATCTTTCTCAATTCTCCCCAGGTTCCTCATTTTCGAGTCTCTGAAGGAGACAGGGTATCTTTTATGGTCAAGGGAAAGAAAGGTAGAACGAGGATTGACTGTCAAATCTGGAACCGGATGTAATGCCTCATGTAGTTCACTTTTTTTTTTAATATTTCTTTTTCACTCCGGTATCATCACACGCTCAATCAATTTCCCCAGGATGGATCGTCCTCGTTAATTCTATTTGGATCACGGGCATTTCAAGGATGTGTATTTTGCGGTTGACACTGACTGCCTGGTCTACTAGGACTTCATCAGGAAGAAGTAGAGCCGTGTTACAGGGGGTCTTATCGTAACCAGTTATCGAGCTATGGAATTCTCGGATCCGGGTCTCTATAAGCTGTCTGGCAGAGTGGCCGGCTGGTTGCATGGGTGTATGGGATAAGGCCCCAAGGATCGTACGCTGGCCAAGACTCCCTTGGAGAGATGATGGATCAGCTCTCTGCCTCCCTTCCGACTTATCCTTTTTTCCTTGTTCCCGAGACGCCAAGAAACCCGGGCCAGCTTCGAGGTACACGTCGGACCCGAGACGTGGAAGGCAGAGAAGAAGGTGATGGTGTTGGTGAGGAGAAAAAGAAAAAACGGAAACACGAAACTGACTGCCAGCCTCCTTGCCTGCCTGCCTGCCTACCTACCTACCTACCTACCTACCTACCACCGTGCCCTCTTCAGCCTCCGAGGTCCATGAGTTCCAGACTTGAAGACATTGGCGTAGACACCAGTGCTCTTCGACGAGTCATTAAGAAATCATTTCTTCATAGGCACGACACTCTCTACTCAAAATTATCATCAATGGACCCAAGAACAGATCAACGATCCAAACGTGCACGGGTTATCAAATTTACCAATTAACAAGCAAAATTCAAGCTCTCAGAATACCCTTGGCTTTCATACAGCAAACTGATCCTTGCAATCCTACAAAACAAGACTCCAGGTGCAATCGTCCCTGGCAAACGAGAGGATGGTCCCCGTCGGGTCGTAACGATTCAGCGGAGCTGCCTCCTGGGTCCCAGGTCTCATACGCACAACACAAGTCAACGACGTTGCACACCAGGACGCACGAGAGTGGCAGTGCAGTGCCACGTAGAGTGCATCCAAGTGTATAGTGCACCGCCATAATTTACATCGAAAGAGCCGATAAACATCGCGCCCTGCGGACACGAAGCCACGAGAAGCCATGGTCCACGAAGCCCCCATAGCACTCCCATGCATTGTCCTGTCGTTCCTCTTCGTTATATCGCGCCTTCGTTCTTTCTATATATTCCCCATCGGTTGGGCACGTTAAACCACGCATCACCCACGTACATGAAACGCCTATGTATATATACATATATGCACAAGCACAACGAGCATACAAGGAACGCAAACTCTAGATTCCATAGTAAAAACGAAACCATACCTAGCATACCTGAATGTCCTGTGACTTCACTTGGTATACCTACACGAGGTAGATATCTCATTTAGATATCAGAAGGCCAGGTAGCATAAGTGACTCTAACAAGGTATGCAAGGATAAGCAACACCTTGTTGCTACCACAAGACCATTGCTTGGTATTCATGGTGAATAATAATAACAACAATAAATTCACCAGCTCCCTGGTAGACGCGGTTAGAGAATTCACCATCGTCCAGGACGATCCTGACGTGAAAACCAATATCCAATTTAGTACGCGGGACACCTATGAGTTTCCTTATAGTTTTTCTAATAAGTGTACATTAGACATGTTCTCGAAGTATCGTGCAAGAGTACTGGTAACCTAGGAAACGCTAACGAGCTATCCTGGGGTAACGCTAACGAGCTCCAGGGTAAGCAACACCTCGTTGCCGGTTAACCTGTTGCGCCGTGTACGTAGTACGAATAATTGAATAGCGGGAGAGTGCGTCGAGCGTGGAGAAGTGCAGTTCGTAAATCATAGGGGCGTCGCGTCCGGGGTAATTTGTCCGTAAAAATGAAGGGGGAAGAAAAAGAAAAAGTACGGCGTTAATCGTAAGGCCAGAAGCGTGGAGAAACGAATCTCCATTGTCGATTATCGCAAGAGACAATTAAGTTAGGTTATGGACTCCTTTGTTGAACTTACGTAGCTTCGTTCTTCTTCTCTCTCTCTCTCTCTTTCTATCTCGCTGCTTACAATTGTAATAGCATCGACGGGAGAAGAGATAAAAGAAAAGAGTCGTAGATAAAAACATTAGTCACTGTTCGAACGCCATTAAATTATCACGCTACTTTCTTTAGCGATTGTAATCACGCGAGTCCAGGTGGGTCGCCGCGATACGTATATAGAGATTCGCCTTGAAGTGATCGCTTACACGGGTTGTGCCTATCGCTATGTACTTGTCCTGTACCTGGTGAACGGTCACGCAAGCAAAACACGTTCAACGAGTTTGAAGCTTCGTCGAGACGATTATACCCTCTCGTTATGGTGATAAGTTGATTTAAAGACATTGGGACCTGGGTAAACATCGAGGATCGGGTTAATGAGAGTGAATTTTAAATAATTTTTATTCATTTAATAAATCACGTCTGTAAGCGACTTCGATCCGAGGATCTTGTTCTTGTTGAAATATTTATTTAAAAAAAAAAAAAAAATAGTACAGTGCGAGAACGACGCGTGCAGTAGGATGACCTTGTCAGAAGAACTCGGAGTGTTTCTTCGACAGAGAAGTGCTAGGTGTTAAAGTGCTGCGAGTGCTTGTGAATGCTTTTCAAGATAATTTACGTCGTAAAGCAAGACTCCAGCTCGATTAGTTAAGCCGACCTAACCCTCGCATTTTATATGATCATGTAGAAAAGCGTCTTTACGATCCTTCCCGTAATACTGGATTTTATATTCACTGCGTGGTTCCTACGATTAACTGAAGTTACACCGAATCGAATAGAAAGCGAACGGAACACAGGACTATTACAGTTATCGTTAAAGGATTGTATTATTTTGATACTTTTTACCAGTGCAGACTCTCTTGATCCTGACTATCGGCAAAGAGATCCTGTTAACATAATGGCCAACGGACGTGCGTTTCCTATGACTATAAAGGCGAATCGAGAGAACCCTACTACCCAAAACCTGACACCTGCCAGACATAGAGAGAAGACGCTAATTATTGCAAGAGAGACCCACCTGTCCTTAGGATTGTTTTTGCTCGACCATACCAGATGAATTTGGTTCATGAAAATTCCACGTGTCACACGTTATATCCTAAAGTGGATATACATATACATATATGTACACAGACATTGACTTGAAAATCATCTTGTATGGTTAAAAGCATTTTATTATTTTTTTCTCACCATTTTCTTTTTTCCTCACGGTAAAGAGTTAGAAACACGCTCAAGGTGTGTACTACGGGTAGGGTTCCTTGAAATTTGTACAAGTACGTACATCATCTCGTTCCATGGTCCATCTCACCTCTCGCTCCTTTTCTGTCTCTCTCTCTCTCTCTCTCTCTCTCTCTCTCTCTCTCTCTCTCTCTCTCTCTCTCTCTCTCTCTCTCT
>JASANN010000003.1:256305-272432 GCA_031762395.1 Calameuta pygmaea | reverse complement strand
TGCATCGGCCGGGAATCGAACCCGGGCCGCCCGCGTGGCAGGCGAGCATTCTACCACTGAACCACCGATGCTTATATTTTCCATAGTTATTTTAATAGCTACTTTACTATAGAATAATTAATCAAGATTGAGATAAATTCCTAAATATATGAATATAAAAATGAAACAAAACACAAGATCATTACTTCTCATTTTACTATTCAATTGACCATCGAAACATACAGGGTAAATGTGTCTTTTACTGGTAGAATGCTCTCATCCTTTTGTTTCCATAGTGAAACGTAAGAAGGGACGTTGCACTTGCCAACACCAAATTAATCCTACTATTCAGAATGAATAATTATAAAGAATCATTGGACTCGTTAGTATCCCAATCGCTGGAGCATAAATTTCCAGTAAAGCTCCATGGAAAACGTGTCGTAGGGACAGCCGTGTTTCTGATTAGATATAAAAACATGCGTTGGTCGATAATGCAAGAAAGCAGAAGCAAATTCGAATAGGTGTGTTGCGATAAGATTATATAATACCTCAAACAAATATATTAAATTATCCACAACCAAAAGAATAAACGTATTCGTTTATTTATTTGATTATCTCACGTTTGTTAATATGTGAACAATATTTTTCCTCAGATTCACTGACGTATCAGTAAGCTATGGTAGAGTTCGTGACTTTTCCTTTTGTTAATAAAAGTGCTTTTTAATATTCCTTACGCGCGGCAACATGACTTTAATAAATTAGCATAGTAACTATCTAATTATGCCGCCACGTTTACGGAGAGACACGGCATTGTTTGATCGTGGCTCTCTCGTATATCGTGAAAACAAATATTAAAAAGAAAAAAGACGTTAAAAGCCGTCCGCTTTCCGTTGACTGGATTGTCAGCTGTAACGCGGCATATATGTGCTTACGTGTAAATAGCATACTTAAGGAGCATTCACACTGAGTAATTGTAGACATAATATAAAACCCGGAGAAAGTTCCAATATAAATGATATTACATTGCAAAAAAGAACGCCATATATGTACGTTAAAATTTTACAATTTTCTACAGTAATTATTCAAAGTTATATACCGTAGTAATTGCTCTTTAAAAACTCTAATTTAAAAAACGTTTCCTTCTTAAAATTTTTATCTTCGGACTCGATCAAATATTTCTATCTTAATAGCCTCTATGAAATCTTTCGGCATACGACATTTTCTTGTTCGGTGTGACATTTCCTAATTCTTTGCGAACAGAGTCATAAAGAAGTCGATCGACACAACCGATAAAACGGTCTACTTCAGTTTCACAACGTAACGTATGTCCTTTGTACATTTCAAAGCAATCCGTAATCTGATTAATGGAAATAATATTGACGATATTATTAAGGTACTTTAATATATTAATGAATTACTATGTCTTGCCTTGCTTCTGTCGATGGGACAAACTTTGGTACGGCCACTTTGTACAAAGTGCAATAATCTTTTCAAAATTTTTTCAGCTTCATGAATATCCAAGTTATTTCTTATTGTATGATTTTTATCCATACATGCCAATTTTTCAATCCAATAATTATCGTAATTCCTAAGGCGTTCTTCGTCTACGGCTCCTTGATAGACAATTTAAGTGATTTTATATCAGAAAGTAGAGGTCGAGAAAATTTTCAAACTCCGTGTTCTTTGGTTTTCTTTTTTTTTTTTTTTTACAATCTTTACCCGTCTTTATACGCTCAGCTATGCTCTCACTTATTGCCATTGTGATTTGTGGTTGTTGCGGCAATGGTGGTGATTTTCCAAGTTTTTCCTCGCAGGACGCCTCATCCTGTTTGAAGCCTTTCTTATTTGACGACATTTTTATAATTTTAGTCAGAGGACTGAACTTTGTTTAAAAGAAATTTTACATAAGACTGCATCATCATTTTTTTATGGAACAGGATGAAGATAGCTTGTAACGCAACGGAAATGTTTTTTTTTTTTTTTTTTCTAATATTTTTGATAGTTTAAATTTCATTTTTATTTGTAGCCTAAACTTCACACTGTACCAAATAGAAATTCACTATATTGGATAAACAAAAATTTTTATTTCAAATAGTAATCGTTGGTTAAAAGTACAAATATTTATTTGTAAAGAAATACATATAAGATAACATAACAAAGTATTAACAATTTAATAAATTATCATTAGACTTTCAATATTTATTTTCCATTATGGTGATTAAGATCCCAGTAGTGTTCACCGTATCCACCATTTCTGTTTCCCCATCTTACCTATTTTCATTAGAATTGTATAATTAAATAAAAAGTATGCAAAGAATGTTAAAATCTTACTTTGCCCTGATGATGATTTTTCTCAAAATCTTTTTGCTCGAATCGTTGTTCCCATTCATGAGGATTTTCACAAACATGACCAAATTGAATTTTAAGTGGTGCTACGTTCTCAGCAAAAATATCCCTGAAACATATATTAATTCTATAACATTTCACTAATTAAACTTTAATAAGAAGGAGTGAATCTCACTGAAAAAATTGTCCTTTCTGAACAATATCAGCAAGTATCTTTCTTGATGGTTCGACCAATTTTTCCATCTCGACAGTCTTCATATCTAGAAAACATTGTTCCAAAATATTATACAAGCTTTTCTAAAATTTATAAGTTTCCCAATAAAATTTTAATTGCATTAATTCACACAATATGGAAAAGTCAATTACAAACATACCTGAATTATCATCATCCTCATTGTCATCATCATTCTCAACCATTTCGGCTTCAGGTTTACTTGCTGTTAAAGTTTCCACAATAAGAAACAATACAAGGAATCCAAGAATAGTAATATATTTTATACACATGATTCTAAGAAAAGATACAACAATATAAGAAATTAAAAAATAACTATAAACAATCTATGAATCTGATAACTTTAATTGAACAATAACACATATAAATCCCTCTAAACACAAAAGTACCTTCTGTTCGAAATAAGATACTGTACTGAAGCGTAGATCAGTGTAGAAGGTAGTCGGACATCAAACTAATATGTTTTTACACGATACGCTCTATTAGCTACATTCCTGTGAAAGCCATTCGATGAGATAGATTAAATTTCAGGAGTGAAAAAGAATACATTCTGATCCATTTTACATTTTACAGATCAATCTTTATATATTTCTCGATTAATCAACACATAAACATATTTATTACAATTGTTTTATATAATAATATTATATTAACAAGCGTCATTTCAATATTAATTTATTAATAGTTTATCTTATAGGAAGAAAAGATCACGGAAAATATTATTCATATAAAGTGAATAGACACATATTGAAATACTTCCAAGCGAGATATTAAAAAAGAGAAAATAATTTATAGATATAGTAAATGTTAAGAGTGTAAATGCCAATATGCATTGTGCGTGTAAAGAGAAGAAAGTGTACTGAACACAATAGGAAAGCATCGTTTTTCAAATTTTGTTCTTTTAACTTAATTTTAATTGCCATTACTTTTCAAACGATAGAGGATAAGTATTTTTTGCGCATTTCAGCACTGATTGAATCAACTTAACGAATCCCGTATCCTTTGGCTTTTCTAATCCTCGAAGCACACGATTTTTCATCACAGACACGAACTCCCGGTTACTCAGTTGACCATCCACTGTAACAATTAATTATAATTGTTGAAACAATTAAATTTAGGATAAAATCGTGAAGTATTCATATACAATAATAAAGTAGAACTTTACGTACTGTTTTCATCGAAAATAGTATAAACTACTTGTATAACGTGATCACTTAAGTCAACATGGGCCACAGTCTTCGCAACGTGTTTCAGTGTTGCTAAAAAAACCGAATGTTAGATTAAGGATTAATTATTCCTGTAAACCATTAAATCAATTAAATAATGCAAACCTTGATCAATCGACGCGCCGGCAATGTGGTAGAAAGTCAAAGCCGTGTCGACATCATTAATGTTATTTAAAAAGTGGAAGAACTTTAAGTAATCGTCCTTACTAATTCCTTTCGGATTTTCCCTAAAACTAAAAAAAAAAATGGTTAAACTTGCAAACAACAAGCTTTGATAATTAGGAGACCATTTAATATGTAATTACGTCTTTTTCACTCTCTTCAACATCCGTGCCTTTTTCTTTTCAGGATAACCGGCATAAGCTAATAATAATTCGGTAAAATCGACTTCAGAAATATTACCATTTTCGTCAGGATTTCTACGTTCAAACTGTTGAGAATTGTTTATATTATTAACAGCATATCATTTTCAAATTCAATTTTTTTTTTATTACCTCGAGATTAAGAATTTCTTTTTGCAACTGTTCTTGGAAATCCAAGAATTTCTCAATCGTTAATTTCTGTTTCATATTTGGTCCAAAGAAGTATGTGGTTAGCGCTGAATTTACACCCTGTGCACAATAATATAATTGTACTTGGGACTTTCAAATAGATTGACAAATATGAGAATTAACTAATTTACTTACCTTAAAAGTATTGCCAGTGTTTGCATGATCTCGATGTCGATTGCCAATACTTGTTTGTTGGCGAATCAATGTGGCAACTTTTCCAAATTCATCAGAATCAACGTCTCCATCACCATTCAAATCAAACATTCTAAATGCTATTTCAAAGTGACGTCTCGAGGCTAAAATATTATTGATTACATGACATTGAGAAATTTTATGTATATGAGAAAAGGAGAAAGCAGCGATGCAATATCAAACTTACTAGAGAGTACAGTGAGTAGAAATATGTAATCAGAGAACGTAATAAGTCCAGAACTTCCAAGCTTGTAAAATATACTATTTTGATCCAATTCCAGTTCTAATTTCATATGAATATTCTATTGGGATTAAATATGATTATTATCCTTGATAATAGTTGTTATATTCCTAGATCAAATAACACCCATACCTTTGGATCATAACGCTTGTACTGATCTAAGCCAAGACCTATAAAAAATGTATATTGTGTATATTCGCAATGTAAGAATCAAGAATTGTGTAAGCGAATTTTTGGATTCACAACAAAAGCCAAAACTAAGAATAACATTATATTTTGCATGCAAATATTCTGGGATAATAAATACATATATTTGCCGTTTAGAGCAATTTTTGGTAACACAAGAAACATCCGCTGTTGCACTCTGAATTAAATAAACACAATTAGTTTATTAGAGACGTTTTTTGCTGCTGTGTATAAAAAAGTAAATAAAAATCTTTCTATGTCAGCACATGAAATAGGAAAAAAAAAATCGTTGAACTGACTGGAATAATGAGAATTACCATCAGGTTGCTTCACGCCGGGTGTCAATGATCTTAAGAAATCATCTGGAGTCATGAACACCTCGTGCGCGTCGTTGACTGTAACTTGAAGAGTCGCGAAATATCGAAACACTTTGTCCGGCGTTGAATAATGCCTTATACGGTTTTCGTATTCGATAATCTGCGTGTTATAATAGCATATTTCTCATGTTATTTGTAGCATGCCGTTTTGCAAAAATTCAATTAATTTCATTTAAGCAATGATGATAGTGTCAAGTGCGAGACGATTCTTCGCTAGTGTGAAAATATCTTAAGGCTGTGTCAACAATTAATGTTCATTTATATTATTATGTTTGCGGTAATAGTATAATAGATATGCAGTTCTCCCTCAAAGAAAGTAGGACTCCGTAGTAGTTGAAAGAAGCTCATTCCATTATATTAGTAACGCAATATTTCATTGTTAAAGTTAACATATATTAACGGAATTTTACCATCCGGTTGTTTCATGCCAGGAGTAATGGCTCTCAAGAAATCATCGGGAGTCATGTAGATATCAGTACCTTCCATACTAGTGACCTTTACGGTCGCGAAATATCGAAAAATCTTATCTGGCGTTGAGTACGCTCGCATCCTATTTTCATACTCTATTATCTGTAAGAATGCTTGATCGTTGGTACTTCGGACTATTCATATTATTAAAACTAGTCTGCTGAAATAATGATGTAATCGTAATTGCTTCGATATTAAATTTGATGGTTTTTAATCGACACGAAAAATGTAATTTTTGTTCGATTTTTATTTAAATATTTACAAATTTTACGACCGATGCTCCTAAGAAATACGATGCACTAGATTATACTATATTTGTCAGCACTGCGATTTAATTCTGTGACTACTGCAGTTGCAATGTATTCCAATTGTTATTTACGGGATTGCAAATATTTATTCTGAACAGTGATATCGAAATATTATACAACCTTTCTATCTCGAAATCCAACTTTCTGCTTCTTTTTCTTCTTCTTATGTTCATCGGGTTCAGTGGTTTCAACATTTTTGTTCTCTTCTTCGTTTTCGTCGTCAGTGACCATCTCAGCAGCATCTACCTTGGGATAGTATTTTTTATCAAACACTGGAGGTTTCTTGCCTTTTAGAATCCTGTACAATAAATTTATAATTAAATTATTAAAAATGCTTTGTTTATATTCAGCCACATTTTCTTCCAATGCAATCTTAAATGTTAATTCATTCAGATAGAATTTTATTGATATTCCAAATAATTCTTTTGTTGACTTACCAATCCCAGTCTATGCAAAGGCCGATAAATACAAGTAAGAGTGTATAACCCATAATATATACATTTCGGGGTGGTTTTACCTCCTTGTGACCAAAGTTTTTATAAGATCTAGACTGTTCCCAAGTGACCCATTTAATATTACAGGGTCTATCATTGTAGTCTGTCTTACAAAGTGTACTAAACGCAGCTGGTATAAGCTTTCGAAATCCATGTCTAGATTGCAATGAGTATCCACAACGGCCAAGCAACATTCTTGCATCTTATGAGCTGCAATAAGAAAATTGGAAAAGCAATTTAGCACTACGCATCAGAACTTAAAAGAAAATATTGTCACAGAATATCATTCACAATGAACCACTTAATAATAAATGCGATTGAACAGAAAGTTCATTGCATCAAACAACTTAATTTATTGTATTTCTTTCCTCACAAGCAATGGTAATATATTTTTATTTATTAGAAATATTTATAGTAATTATCAATAAAATTAACTTACCAAATAATTTGAAGAGTGAAATCAATCGAAATGAAATTACTTGAATAATTATTTTTAATCCTAGGTTCCATAAACGTATCTAGAAGACTATAATGTGGTGGAAAACTTTTCGGAATACGTCACAGGCGCCATCAGTGGTATTACGGGATATCATTTAAGCAAAAATATCTATATGTATATATGTAGTTGAGCCCAACCTAACTCAAAACCCTTTGATTCTATTAGATCATTTCAACATCTGCCAAGGTGAAGAAATGGAAATAAACCAGCTATAGCTAAATTTATAAAATTTATTATTTACATTTGTCAAATAAATCAATACATTATTGCAAAAGTCAATTACTTAGTCTTTACTTTTCCTACCCTTATCTCTTTTGTCTTTTGCTTCCCATAATCCACTTCTTATAAATCGTTGTGCTACATCTCTATTAACTCTAGGCATTATAGTGTTTTTATCATTAATCTGCTTAGCACGGGCCATGCTCTGTTTCAACCTATCATTTTCAGATTTAATTTCGTGCTTTGTTGGATCAATTCCTGCAATAATAAATTGATTATATTACTCAAAGAGAAACTATAGGGATATCTGTGTTGCATACCTTCAGCACGTAAGTACATCCAAAACAGACTGTTTATACTAAATGACATCAACAAATTATATTGTATCTTTTCTGAATTTGACAATTTATCGTATAATTTAGGATCATTAGATAGTTTCAAAAAATTTTGTATATTCTCTGTTGCATTGCCAAACTGTGTCATTCGTGCAATGAGGTCTACATCGTTGGAGAGTTCTGCAAAATCCGCATCCATGTTTCCTGTAAAACAGATGAAACTGGTAAGTTTAAGTAACGAAATGTACAACAATTAAAGAATCACTAACGTCCGACATTCAACAAAATACGACGTGCATTTAAACGTTTTCCCATAACATTCCACAAATAATAATTCAACAATCACTATTCTTACTCTGAATTGTAACTATTCCTTGTTGAAGAATTCACACCGTGTAGCTTTATATGAACAATAAAAATTACAAACTTTGTACCAACTTCAAAGCACAACCCACTTATTGTAGACACGGCACTCTCGTGACTCATCTCTCTATAGCTATATTATCATGAGCAACAACGCCATCTAATCGGGAGATTATATTACTAATCTATGTTTCACTATAGCCCATTGAAGTGTCAACCCCCTGTGTCATAACTTAAAATTGCAAAAAAAAAATAATTAGGCAATATCTGTCAAGCGACCTTGCTCTAAGTATTGTTTTGGGAATCAGCAGTGAGTGGCGGAGAACCTTTGCCCGTCAAGCTGTACGTCGTGATCACGTTTGACTCGGCTACGACGAGATACGTCTTATCGAGGGAGGCGATGATTACAAAATCTTACTTGCGAACTCGCCGCTACGATATACCGCCATGCTTTTGGTATCGCCTAAAATCATAGCGTTGTGGATCTCCCTAATCATCTTTGAGACCGATTTCAACCAATGAGAGGTCTGGTTTATCTAAATAGGTATGTTTTTGCACTAGTTAAGTCGACATGGAAAAGTACCTTAAAATTCACGTCTTTCTCTAAAATCCGCTAGGCGGCAGTGTACATACAGGGTTCTGTTCTGAGATAAATTCAGCCTATTAACGAACACTAGGCGTGCATCGGTTTTTTTAAAATAGTCGCTGCGCGATTAAACAGCTGATCCGCCTCCGCCTCGGTTAGAGCACATGTTTATGCGGCAAAGTGTCGCATAATTCTCATTATTCGTGGAAAGTAATGTGATTTTGTTGAAGTAATACACACAGTGACCTACAGACGAAAGTGTGGATTACGTGTTGGTGATTGCAGGAGATGAAAAAACAGCATTAAGGTGAAATTTTTTGGATATTTCGCCGAGAAAAATGGCTGACCGCGATAGTGCATCAGAGAGTGACTCGAGCTCGATCGACGGGGGACCTATTATGATGCCTCCGTCGCCGGTGACCCGGGAGCAGCTGCAGAAGAGGATCGAATCTCTGCAGCAGCACAACCGGGTCCTCAAGGTCGAGCTCGAGACGTACAAGCTAAGAGTGAAGGCTCTTCAAGAAGAGAACCGGGGTCTCCGCCAAGCCTCTGTCATCATCGTAAGTTCATTGTCCTGAGCTCTGCTAATACGCAAAAACTCAAACTCTTTCCTTTCCGGCACCAATGGTTATTTTCGGGTCGAGTGAACGAGAGTAGAAATTTTTCATACAGTATACATTACACGATTACCTTGTGTCTGGCTTTGACTGCGTTCTAGTTAACCTTTTATGGCGACTAATGGTACAATTTATGCTTGTCTATAAGTCAACTTGGGTTGTTACGTATGAGGGATACTTGCATAGTTAGGTTCTGGGATCAGATTCCAACTCTGATAGGTGAAATAAAAGTTGTTATCCATCCAAGGTCTGATGTTGAAGCTTGACTGTATCTAAAAGTAGCATTGATATGTTGATAAAACATACTTTGTGAATTATGAATGATAGTATGAATTTGGGAATTAATTGTTGAAATTTTTAGTGTAGAATTCAAACTGGACAAAGGCAAAGAAATTATAATTATCTGTATCTTTGGGATATAATTTTGGAATACCCAGAAAAAAGTATTAGATTTAATTTAATCTAATTTAGATCTAGCTATATCTGATTAGACATCTATTTTTGGAAAACTGAATCGTTCAGATCAGATTCTAGATCTTGTTAAATATAACTAGATCTGCTCATCTCTGATTTGAAAATAGTTCTAGTGTTGTATGAGATTTGATATTATTAGATTAAATCAGATGAAATCAGAGATGATGAGACCAGACTAGATTTAACTTAACATAGGAAGAATTTTTGGCTAAACTGCAGAATATGGCCCTTTTTTGAAATTAGCTGCAGATTGTTTAGTTTCTTTTTTTACATTTAGTTCTGTACTTTTATATCTTTACATCAGATGTAAACAGATCTGGTTAGATCTGATCAGATCTACAATCTGATCTGAATGATTCAATTTTTCCAAAATAGATATTTGATCAGATCTAATTAGATTTTAATCAAATCGAATCAGCTCTTATGATTTTTTTCCTGGCAGTTTCTTGCTTATACCATTTTTATAAAATAATAATAGAATGGCATACTGGGTTCTTGTATACAGTAACTTTTTTTACATTAGACAATATTTACAGCAAGCCAAAGCAGAGCAGGAGGAAGAATTTATTAGTAACACATTGCTGAAGAAGATACAAGCTTTAAAGAAAGAGAAAGAAACCTTGGCACACCATTATGAACAAGAGGAAGAATGTCTGACAAACGATTTATCAAGAAAGTTGAATCAATTGCGCCAAGAAAAATGCCGGCTGGAGCAAACATTGGAACAAGAGCAGGAATGTCTCGTGAACAAGCTCATGCGAAAGATAGAAAAGCTGGAGGCCGAAACATTAGCAAAGCAAAGCAATTTGGAGCAATTACGTCGGGAGAAAGTAGAACTGGAGAATACACTTGAACAGGAACAAGAAGCTCTTGTCAACAAGCTATGGAAAAGAATGGATAAGCTCGAAGCAGAGAAAAGAATGCTTCAGATTAAATTAGATCAACCTGTGTCCGATCCAGCTTCACCCAGGGAAATTAACAATGGAGACACTGCTACCAATTTGAGTACTCATATTCAAACATTGAGAAGCGAAGTAGCAAGACTTAGGCACACTCTATTGATGTCTCAACAAGAACGTAAGTTTCATTACCTTAATAAATATATGATTAATTATACGATACCCTTTACCATAAGGCCAAAGCGATATTTATATCTGAAAGTCATATCTTGAACTCATTATTCCTCTCATAAGCGATCTCATTTAGAGGAAAATAGTGGTTGGCAACCAAACTGTAACTCCTTATACATAGTTTATCATATGGCAAGATACATTGTTTAATTTGAAATAGATACGGTCAAGATGCAGCGGTACGTTAACGAGGAGAAGCAAATTCGCGAAGAGAATCTGAGGCTCCAGAGGAAGTTGCAACTCGAGGTAGAACGACGAGAAGCCCTTTGCAGACATCTCTCCGAATCAGAATCCAGGTAAAACTAATTAATCTCTACGACAGAAAATACCATCATCCACGTAACACTTCATTAATCATAAACTTAATTAACAGCTTGGAAATGGAAGAAGAACGCCACTACAATGAGATTGTGATGTCCGGAGGCAACATCCGAAATCGTACTGTTTCAAGTCCAGTGCCCTACAATCCTTCGCCCAGTTCCTCCAGGCCTCTGAGTCCAGGTACATTTAAGTCATATTAAACAAAATCAAACAATTTTGAAAAGCACCTTGTAACATTCGCTTATCACAATTTGAGCGCACTAACAAAGAAACCTCGAGATACTACCTTATCTCTATAACTCCGCGACGTAGAGATGCACACACCCATTTTACTGAAAACAAAAATTTCATGAAGCAAATCCTTGTTACAATCAACAGGTATTAACGTAGTAGGTTCCTCATTACGAGAAAGTTTCAATGCCAATCGTTGTTACGCCTGTGGACAGCCGACAACTTTACCGTTTTCCAGTTCGTCTCCTCCTTCAGGGGTAAGTAACAAACACGCCAATTAATCTCAATTAAATTCCTCCTATATTCCATCTAAAATTCGTAACACGTACTATAAGCATTGATGGAGAAAAGATTTGCAGTAAAGTGAGTATAAAATGAGGTATATTGTGGAATCCTAGGGTCACATTGTAGCACCATCCGGAAGGCGCACATCAGATAGATTTGTTAAACCAGCAATCCCACCGACTATCGTGAGTCCTGGTGGACATCCATTGGCAACCCCATCGACGAATTCATTAGGCGGATCACCCATGGATATCGCCAAGACATAAACTAACGGAACGACTGGAATTCTGTGAACCGAATTTTTTTCACTTTATAATGTATTGTTACAACGTACTTCTCTCTTTTTTTTTTTATTAATTGGTGCAACTCATGCTACCTACTAATGCTACTATCGTATTGCAACGACATAAATCCGGTACTACGTGAGCTCGTGCCAATAGGCGTTACGATATTACACGATTAGCTATCGATTGCGAGCCACTTAAACTCTATGGAAATATTTTCAGTGTATCATTAATAAGCAAGTACTATGTGCGTTGCAGCGTATGGTTACTGAACTATGTATTGAGTCGCTTACGATATTCTATATGGTAATACGATGTAAAGGCAGTATTTATAAGAGTTCGAAATCAGCCGTTTCAACTAAATTTCTTATATTCTTCTTTTGCGTTTTTGCGTCTCTGTCTTTTTCATTGATTTTATCTATATTTTGTCATTTAAAATTGATCTCGTTCGAGACTGAAGGCTAAAACTTTTGGCAAAAAGGAAGCATACGAGAGAAATTCACTGCACATTGTACTTGTTATCTTTTTCTTTTTTAATTTCCTTTACATTATCATAGCTCGGATACGTAACAATTGCATATTGCTGTGAGAGCGTATAGTTGTGGTAATTGTAAGCTCGCCTGATTCGTCCGAGTATTTCAAACTCTGTTTACTGATTCACAGCCAAGATATGTGGCTTCGAGGATCTAATTTTGTTCGATTTGACGTTAGGGTTTATGAGAACTTAACGTTTATGCAGCTTGAATGACGTATCGGTGCTAGGATATATATATATATATATATATTTAAAAGAAAAAAAGAAACTTGCAGCGTACGCTACGTTACTTACAACCCCACGAGTGATAGAGACTAAGATTTGAAAAGCCAGGGAAAAAAGAAAAAAAAAATGTCTCAAAACACAATATTTTAAGCATGTCTCAAATACGTTAACACTCGCTATAAACTGTTACTAGGATAACGAAGTAATGTTCTTGTCGAACTTAATTGTATTAATTTAATAATGTTGTAAGCACCGAATGAAAGGGAGAAGGTGGAGGAGATGGCTAATTTTTGGATAATCGATAAAAATATGTTCGTTCGAGGAAACAATTGTTGTCTCACGATTCTTAGGGTATATTATTCTAAGCGAATAATTCGACAGCAACCCAGTTGTTGAGGGGGATTATCCAAATGAAATTATCATTTCATGTTAAATGAGTCGTCACACTGTTTCAAAGGTTTAGTAAGATTGAAATGGTAACTGATATCTAACAAAGGTACCTATCTCCAAAAATCGTATGCACTTAAAAATCAGCCAAGGCTACTAGAAACGTAAGATGCTGTTAAATGTCTGTAATAGTCCTGATTACTGCGAGTAGATACTAGAGCTCTAAGGTGTAACGTGATGGTACATTTTCAAAAAGACATTTAACCTTGACAAGCTAATGTTCCTCTTTAATTGATTGCTTATCAAAAAGTAACCCAATTTGTCGTTATACAGTGCGATTACAAAGCACTAAGTTCCGTCATGCCTATTAATAACAGAGGATGCAATTGAATCGCTTGTCGATGCAACAAAATTGCGCAAATACAGTAAAAAGGAAATCTGAACGACGCAAATTTATTGCATCTTCTTATACTTTTAGCATCGCTCTCACTTGCGCATAGGTGATGGAAGAATGAAAAGCATCATTTGGTTGTATCACATTGTATGATAATTTATCCATTATTGTTGGTGCTTAGGACTAATGAAATTGCATACGATTCTTTCTCTCTATTATTTTTTTTTGTACGACGCGTTATAAGTGGGATTACGCTGGTATTGTGCGTGAAACCTTGGCAAGCGGATAATTAATGAGGATTATATATTAAATGCTTATTGGATTTTTATTAGTCTGCATGAGGCAGTGTCAACGTTTTGCGCGCTTTACTTGTTGTAATATTGGATCTGACACGTAGGACTATGTAAAAGATTGTTACAAGAGGTAGAAGATACGATGAGTGCCAGTGGTGTAAGACAGATATATGAAAAATGATTAAACACTCATGCAGCAACTAGAGAAAATAATTAAATTGATAACGATAAAAAAGACTTACACCACTTGTGCCTCGATTTTTTTTGTCAAGTGGATGTTTCATTATATTAATACCTGGCTATGCATTGCTTACTTTGTTTGTACGAAACAGCACAGAGGTACGAAAGGGACATACATAATACAGAATTTTGTTACAACACAATATTATTGATAATTATAATTATTATATGCAAGTATGTTTCTCAAGTATATATTATGTATTTTACTCATTATTATGCTTTTACGAAATACACCCACTTTTTTGCTATTATCTGTTGAGCCTTAATCTTATTCAATGTTGTTGGTGAAGAGAAATTTGATTTTGAGAAATTCAAGAACTCAAAGTCAATTGCTGTGTTAATAGTTACATGTATTGTATCAAGAATATAATTGTTACATGTGGTTATAAATAGATGAATTGTAATGTATACACGTAATTATGTACTAATCAAATGCTTAATGATTATGAAAATTTATGTACTATTCCTTTGAGATTTCTGTAATTTACAAGTTTTTTAACTCACTCAATGGTACACTGATCGTTATACAGAGTATGAGCAACGGTTAAATTAGAAATGAATGAGACAAGAATTTAGATAGAAATTATTCTCTATGAATATCTTCAATATTTACATTACCTTAAGATAAATAATTAGTAGCAAGTATTAAATATTAAGAATCATCTGCCTTTTTACAAATGGATACAACTAATCTTGAAATCATGATCCACATTGTTAAAGAAATAGCATTACCTTGAGAACATGGCCAACTTAAAAAGCTTTCAATTGGCCACAAAATACCTTTTGGTAATATAACGACTGGTTCACTGCGATAAAAGTATAACAGGATCAGAGTTACCAGTGCCTGTAAGTATAATATTTCAAATTAATGTATTACTAGGTATTACATATAAATAACCTTTTTTGTATTTACACTTACATTGCAAATACTAAAGGCATAAGTTATAATCCATCTTGCTTTCATTCTGGAGGACATTCGAGCATTCACTAAAAAAAATTACAATTTCTTATCATAATATAAAGATATAAAAAAACGCATCTCTTACACAAAATTTACCATTATCTTTTAATTCCGTTTCCAATTTGTTATATTTGCGTTGAAGTTTGGCAAACTTTGAGAACTCATCGACCATTGAAATACCAGACATTTCCTGTCTCACATTCAACAAATCATCACGTAATATTCGATCCAATTTACTTCCAGAGTAAATTCGAAACAATACCTATAAAGTAAAAATTTTAACTCTAATGTCCAAGTTTAAATGAGACATGCCATATATGTTATTGAATGACTTACAAATTTAATAGTTATCGGTGCAATATAATCTAAAAAGCAATTAAGCGTCGCTATTGCAATCAAGTAGCTCATTTCGATTCTTTTAGAACAATTCAGTTATTATGCTGCATGAAAGATAAATTGTCTCTACGGTTCCAATAAACAAACTAGCATATAACGCGATTAGTCTATATTTTTTAAGGTTATTTCTGTACACAGATTCTTCCTTTCCTTATGGCTGTATCCCCAATGGGGGACATGCGCCAGTAACTGGTCCTAATAATCAAGGATTAGATGTTTGACACTAGATGGCGATGTGCCATGCGAGACGCGCCTTATCCAACTAAGCGTGAGGGCCTATAGAGTTCATACACCGAATCCAAACTGTTTTGGGTGAAATTTTGATTTACTTTCAATATTTATTAAAAATAAGAAATTGAGGCTAAAGCAAAATCTCGCAGAATATACGGAGTAGATAAAAATTGAATTGAAATTGTAGAATATGGAAAATAAATTACGTTCAAATTGAAATAATAATAAATTAGGTGTTTGGAACATTAAAATAATTAATTAAATCAATAATGTAAAATACTAACACTTAGAAATCGGAAATTCTGGCCAAGCATATTTAGCAGTACTGGAGGTGGTACAAAATTGTATGCGCGCAAATTTGTCGCGCAGGGCTCGGTGAGTGGAACCAGGCTGAGAGTGGGGGGCAGCGCTTGAGGCAGTGCCCGGAGTCGGAGCGCTCATTCATCCTCGAGCCGGTCTCCTATACTGGTCTCTCGGAAGCACCCCTCATATTCAATTCCAACCTTCTTTTAATTCTATAT
>JASANN010000003.1:232887-256205 GCA_031762395.1 Calameuta pygmaea | reverse complement strand
CATGGTCTATACGTGTAGCTGCTCTAACAGGGTGACTACCCTTATATGACTACTCGAATGAATATGCTCGACCCGACTAAGGGAATAGAACAAGAAAAGTGAGAGGGAATAGAGGGAAACGAGAAGACAGAATGGAAGATAGAAATAAAGAAATTAAGAAGTAGAAAAGTAAAGAATAGGGGGTATAAAAGTAGAGAATAAATAAGGAAAGAGATAAATCAGATAGTAAAGAATGAAGTATAAAGAAATAAGGAAGTAAGGAAGAAATAAATATAGAATTAAAAGAAGGTTGGAATTGAATATGAGGGGTGCTTCCGAGAGACCAGTATAGGAGACCGGCTCGAGGAAGAATGAGCGCTCCAACTCCGGGCACTGCCTCAAGCGCTGCCCCCCACTCTCAGCCTGCTTCCACTCACCGAGCCCTGCGCGACGAATTTGCGCGCACACAATTTTGTACCACCTCCGGTACTACTAAATATGCTTGACCAGAATTTCCGATTTCTAAGCGTTAGTATTTTACATCATTGATTTAATTAATTATTTTAATGTTCCAAACACCTAATTTATTAATTGTGCAATTTGAACGTAAGTTTATTTTTCATATTCTACAATTTAAATTCAATTTTTATCTACTCCGTATATTTTGCGAGATTTTGATTTAGCCTCAATTTTTTATTTTTAATAAATTTTGAAAGTAAATCAAGATACAATAATATTCAGTAGTATAAAATAAATATATAAAAAACACTTTCTTACAAATGGCTTTAAAATGTTTCAGCAATAGGCTTTGTCAATAGTTCTTGAGAAGTTCTATAGTTCCCGATCTCCTTCTAAGCGTTGCTTTTGGAACCAGCGGTGAATAGCGGAGATCTTTTGCCCGCCAAGCTATACGTTCGTATTCACGTTTAGCTCGGCTACTGCGGGATTCGCATTGTCGACGGAGGGCGATGATCACAAAATCCTACTTCCAGACTCGCCACTACGATTTAGCGCCATGATTTTGATATCGTCTAAAACCGTAGCGATGAGCATTTCCCTACTGATCTTTGATCTTTCCTCTGTCACTTCCTCCATGTTAAATTCAAAACGAAGTTCATCCTCTTAGTCCTATTGACTTTATGCTTTCAAATGAAATTTATGATCAGACCAATCACGAAACAACGTTCTAAGAGAATAGGTTTTTGATTCGTTAACATTTTTTTAAAGGTGATGGATGATATATTCCATAGATATAATCAGTTGAATGTAAGCCTTTTTGTTGCATATTTCACGAAAAATAATCTTTGATTGGTAATTTAAATTTTCAAAACGAATTACGTACTTGTTCAATTTGTCAATATTAACAGCATCATCATTTTTGGACGTTTTGTAATTTTCATGGAAGAGTCAAAACTGCGATTGGTATCATAAATGTCCGTCAAAATCAAAAAGGAAAATTACTAGTTTTACCGATGGTTCTCAACCATTTGATTCTTTTGAACAGGAGCGGTTTAATAACTTACCGGTATTTCATTATTTCTCTAAGTTTTCTGTACGACTACGATGATTAGTATATATTAATACATTCTTTATTTTATTTAGAATTAGTCTTTACAATTTATCGGATCTTTTGTAGTACTCTACGTAGAGCTGATGGGTTGTTGACAGAATAGTTGTCAAGAAGGTACTTGGAAAAAAATGGCGGACGAGAACGAGGATCAATGGCTTTACGGGGATTCCGTTGACGGCAGAGAAGCTGCTACGAGTATTACACCGTCGGAAGCCTTAGAAACCGAAGCAACACCTCTAAGCACTCAGGAGGAATCACAAAATGAAGAGGAACAGAAAGAGGAAGATATTCCTGATGGACCACCAGGGGTATGCTTGGGAGATAACCTCAATTCTTTCAGTCATAATAATTCCAATTATATTGTACTAGATAATTTTTCGAATGACAAAGATTTATAGTTTGATAAAACAGTCCATATTCTTTATATGAAAAACGTCTTTGTTATTTAGTTCATCTACTTAGAGGGTTTATAATAGTATTATCGGTATAGCTTAACCTATATTCATGCAAGGAGAAACATTCCTTTAAGAGTTTTACTTTGTACTCTTTAAAAGATTGTTATTCTTCTAGGCAATCAATAGCAGGGAGCTTATCAGTATGGAGGACGGAAAGCTGCCGATGGATGACTTAGTACTTCCTGGAGAGGATGTTGGAACGGCAGCATCATCTATGGAAAATAAGGAAGGCATTAGTCCTGAGGCAAATGAAAATGGAACTAAAGAACCATCGAGTCAAGAGGATGGTGAAGCAGCTAGTGACTCAGACTCTGACGATGATGTCCACGTAGTCATTGGTGACATTAAGTCGACTCCTGCCTATGGAAGTTTAAATATAAAACGCGGTGGATTATTGACCAATGCTAGTGGGGTACCAGACAAGTTAAATAAACAGCCTGGAAAGTTCAGTATAGATGAATTTGAAACTATTGGAGTGATCAATGGAATGCCAGCACATGAATTTAACCTAGATCAACTGGAGGACAAGCCCTGGCGACAACCTGGTGCCGACATAACCGACTACTTTAATTACGGTTTTAACGAGGAGACTTGGCGCGCATACTGCGAGCGTCAAAAGAGAATGCGCAGCGAATCAGGAGTGGGTTTAATTTTAAATGCCGGCGGTGGCGCGGGTAACCCGGGCGGTGGAATGAGAGTACCACAAGTAGCAATAACCAATGACAACAGTAAATACTCGGGTATCATGGGCCCAAAAAGAGCAGGTCCTCCACCAGGTAGAAAAATGGCTGGCACGATAGACGTTATCGGAAGTTCAGGTTTGGCCTCCAGAAGGAACCTAGACAAGTCACCACCCAAAGAGAATGTAATACAAGTAATGACAGCAGACAGAAGAGAGTACTCCAGGAAACCAGGCTTCCCCGATATGAGTGTTCCACCTCCAGGAGCAGGAATGCCACCACCATTCGACATGCCTCCACCAGGATATCCTGGAGAGCCAGCACCGTTCTACATCCCAGAGGCTGATCCATATTACCAAAGCTACGAGCCAACCCAGGACAGTCAATGGGGCAACGATCCAGTAAAGTCCTTTCGCAGCATTTACCAATCATAACCTTTTTTATAAATCCCACTGAAATAATACCATCGACTCATTTCCAGACATGGCAGCCAACTAACCTAGCCATCCCACTAACGGAAACAGAGGAGGAGAAAGATGCTGGACCAAAAACGATACCAACAATGGTACCACCGATATCAATTCCACCTTTGATGCCACCAAGAGACAGTAGGGAACGTGAGAGAGAACGTGAACGAGAGAGACCGGAACGGGAACCGGAACCGGTAGTAAGAGAAAATCGTGAACGCGATCGGGAAAGAGAGCGAGAACGTGAGTCGGTAACGAGAGATCGAGGTGAGAGAGAGCGAGAGTCTGTAGCAAGAGAAGATGACAGAGAAAGGGACAGATCACGTTCGCAATACCGACATAAGGAAAGGTACGTAAAAGATCTCTATTATAAAATAAAACACTTAAACCTTGTCCGTGCATCTCTTCCAATTTTTAGGCATAGGCATCGCTCTAGATCACGTTCCCGACGACACAAATCCAGATCGCGCAGTCCTAGTCGACGTAAGAAGAAATCTCGACGCTCCGAGCGTGAACGTTCCAAAGAAGAGAGCGAATGAATAATAATTCCACTTCTGTATTATCGGCATTTTCATCTGTACGAGTCATATTCGACTCGTACGGATGAGCAGTATACATTAACATTTACATAGAGAACAGAATAAAAGAAAATCGATGGCAGACCCATTTTCACAAGGGTCGCATCAAAAAATACCAATGTACATATGCCGACTAAAAGAAAAAGACAATTACGTGCCTAAGCACAATGATAAAGTGTCAAGCAATGTTCTCCAGTATATGCTGACTCGCCAACTACAACAATCCAATGTACAATTTAAAGAATACAACTTCTTAGAAAAAAAAAAAAAATACAAAATACAATACCTTCTCTTCATACTCAACTACCCACACGCGTCCCAAATCCAATTGGCGGTTGGCAAGAAACTGCATGAAGCAACAGGTGGGACGCGCATGCGCAATCGATACAACGTGTGGAGGGGGTAAAACAATTAATTATAAAGACATAAACAGGTAGCAATTGCCATTCAATGTATGGTTTTATATCATAATGTTATTACAGAAATGGTATTTCATAATAATTAAGAGTAATAGTAGTTTTATTGATAAATCACTCGCGCGGGTGAATCAAACGATCGATGATCGAAGCGAATTCGCGTCTTCACATCGATCGTTGCGCACATGCGTTATTATATGCATAATCTTTCGAATTGTTCATCCATTAATTTTAGCATCAAATCTTCCATTTTTTTTTTTTTCATTATCATCATCGTCATATCATCATCATACATAATGGAAAAAAATGTTACATTTGTACAGCCATCATATACATGTTACATTTAGATTACCGTTAATTCTTTACCATTTTTGTTTTTCATCTTTCGAATGTCTCTCTGTGTTCTTTTTTCTTTCTCTTAGTTTTTTTTTATTCCTTTCTTTTGTGTACTACCAATTTTTGTGGCGTTGAGGGGTGGTGGGGAGGGGGGAGTACGAGTGGTTCGGTGATAAAATTGAAAATGGTGATTGAATATCTTTTTTTGTGAACAAATGACCAATGACGAGAGAAAGATTAACGATCGTGTGTAAAGAAAAATGATTTTATTATCCTGTGTATTTACTTGCGAGTGAACTACTAAGAAAGCGTTCGAAAAATTTATGAGAAAACTGTAATAATAACAGTGATGCTAATACGGCTCTTCGCGATAACGATATTTTGGAGAAAAAAAAATTTTGAAAATACAACCAAGTCGAAATCCAAATTTTTGCGAATTTTCTCTAGGTTTAATTTTAACTTTGCTTAGCTTCAAAAAAGTATCTTAGGGACTGCCATACGTAGATTTTGAAAAAATGAGGTGAGCTTGGCGCGAACGATGAAGAAAATAAATTAAGTTTCAATGGCAGGTGTAATTGTTTGCTTATGCGATGCTGTGTATAAAAAGTAAAAAGAAAGGAAGAAAAGTTACGGAACGTAATAGAGCGAAAAAAGAAAAAGAAAGGAGCAAAATAAAAATGATATTATGTATATATATATATATGCAATTATTCGTAACGATTAATTAATTAATTAATCCAACTCTGCGTCTAAGGTCGTTAATATACGACGCTTCTAGCACGAACAAATATTATTTATAACTATACTGAAGTATGTATAACTCGTACGTAATCGATTATGTATAACTTTATTTATTAAATTATCCGAGGTCTTCGGTTTTCAGGGTGAACCCGGATATCCGGTTTTTCCGTACTGACCAAATCCAAGGATAACCTCGTTAAGACTGTCTGTATGCTTCTAGTCTTCTGTGTCCTTTGTGTATATGCTGAGAGAAATGCAGTAATAATTAGGTGGTAAAATAATCTCGCTCAAAATTTCACACAAACAAAAGTCTCAAGAAGGTCATTCGTATTTTTTTTTTTTTAATTTATACTCTCGGAAATGTCACGTTCTATGTATAAATGAGTGCTAGTGCGAAGAATACTCGGAGGGAACGACAAAGTTTGGCAGTTATTTAAAAAAAAAAAACGAATCTTCATTTACCGACGGAGAAAGTGACATTGTCGATAACAAAAACTTCGTTGAACTCAAACAACTGGAGAAGAACAGGATAAGATAAAATTCAAGTGCGAAAGCGTGAGAACGAAAAAGAAAGTTTTTGAAAATTTCATTAAAAAAAAACTGTGAATCGGAGCTTAAAATAAAAAAAATGCATTATATTTTTATTATTCCCGTCCCCTCCCCGTTCATTGATCATGTTTAATCGTAGAATCAGAATTAAACCAAAACTCAAAATTTTATTTTAAAAAAAAATTTGCTTGTTCAGATATGACGGATACTTTTTTTTTTTCGTTATAGAGGATAGAAAACGTCTTTCAATCTTTCGTTGTGCACAGGGATGGTTTTTAGGGGGGTTCTTTTTGCAGTACAATCAGTGCCTTATGATTTTCCATATTCTTTGTTCTCTTTGTCTGCACATAAGACGAAAACTGGCTCTCTTGAAATAATGCTTTCTCGTGTTCACTTTGTGATCTCCGTTTTTTTTTAAAATGTTTACAATGACGTAACTAGTCGCGCTGCTCTGCTCTGTTTGTAAAAAACATTGTCGAAAATGATTCGCTTTTTTTTTTTCTTTAAATATTCCGTTATTATTATTATAATATTATTACTTTGTTTCTTTATTCCCCCGTTCGTGGCTATTTCATCGTCGTAATATTTTTTGCATTATTAATTTTTTTTTTTTCTTTCATGCTGCTGTTCTCTACATTCTATACACTAATATACAAGTTATGCAATTTCTTTTCCTCCATATGTCTCTCTGTTCGTCCCACTTATCTAATTATCTGCTACATGGAATAATAATAGTTTTTCCCTTTTTTTTTTCTTGTCCTCTGTCAACCGTATGTCAAAAAAGACATCGTCAGATCGTCGACCCGTACGCTCATCCCCTTCACGGTTCCAATCAATTATAAATTAAAGAAATTTTCGTTCCATTTTTTTCCATCCCATTCCATATTTTCAAATTCACAAAATCAAATTCGTCCTTCCATTCAGATCAGATGCAACTATTTTTTTTCTCCTTGACACGCTAATCGTCTTATAATTTAATTATTCTAAACTATTCACACAGTAGATGCGTACAATTTGATTAGACGTTATAAGATTGGTAAACACAATTTTTTTAAAATTTGTTAATTAAAAAAAAATTTTTCAATTGCTTTGTTTACAATGAGAGTAATAGAGAATCCAAAATAAAAGAGGACAAATTCAATACGAGCCGACGATGACAATTTCTATTATTTATGTATGTGTATATATATATATACCATCAGCCCTGCGAATCCATTTATTATTGGGTTTCCTTGTGTATATTGAAAAATTGTGACTTAATAGAGAATAGCGCGCTACTGTACATCAGTCTTTAATATCAGGGCGCACCATTCCCCGCTGATGTTCACCGATTTTCATGTGAAATTCAGAGAGGGAGAAAGAGAAAAAGTGAGACAATACATATTTAAACACGAGTAAAAGACAAGAGCGTGTTTATGAAGAATTAAAAAAGAAAAAAGGAGAGAAAAAAATGCACACGGACAGTCCACGTAGAATTTTCGTCATAGTACGACGTGTCACATGAAAAATTTCGTGATCGAGTAAAATTGTCATATTCAAATTTCCCGCGTCGACAATCAAATGCAAACCGTTCATCCAAAACGATATTCGGGTATCCATACACAGTTTTAATCCGTTTTGACAATTTTTCTTATACACTCAAAAACACCGAATTTTCTCCTTATCACACTAATACTAGGCTTTACTCTACGTATCCTGTGTAATTAATAATTAATCGCTTGTTGTCGTATGCGCCAATAAATCCGTGTACAATTTTTTTTTTTTAATCGAAAGGATCTCGTACGCGCGCGTGTAATATGTGAACGAGAAAGAGAGAATGTGTCACCATTTTTTTTGCGCTTGTGTACATGTATCTGTATACACTACAAGTGGGAGGTCGCAGATCTTTTTATATAATACAATTAGCGTGTAGTAGGAAAATCATATACAATTGTTACAATATTTAAATAGTACTTATTACATATATATCATATAGCGATAGGTTCAAGGTTTTTTTTAGATATACATATACAGATATATATATATATATATTTATATATAATCAATATTTATAGGGTTACTTAATCCGTTTAATCGTTTATGTTTTTTTTTTGCCGGGAGACAATGGCCGACGATCGGCCCACTTACATGTATTATTATATCACGGCCATTGTCTCGCCGGGGTATGATGTGCCCGTCGCAAATAAAACAAAACGAACGCGTATCGTCTTTATCTTTTAAATACGAGAAAAGCAAGGAAGAATCATTAATATATTCGTACAGTGTTTTCGTGAGACACTTCGAAGCGTCGTATCGTAATTCAAATATTCCCGCGCGCCGAGAGCGCCTCTATCGGGAGTTAGAGGTTTACGGTGAGCCGGGTCGAACAGAATTTTTACGTGAGTTTGATTCGCTTTGCTTTACAGTTTACATGAATTTGAATTGACTTTGAGATTAATTCGTTAAAGATCGAGACGATACGAACTGATCTTGTTAATTGGCAACGTTTCGTTTCACATATATATTTTGCCACCGCATCGTGTCGTCGCGTACGACACGCATTTTTTTTTTCACGCTCCTAGTAATAATGCGGCGTCGCTCGGATTACCTTTTACATTGCGATATACTTACACCAAAAAAAAAAGAAAAAGAAAAAATAGAAACCGAAAGGGGGGAAAAATAAAAAAGATAACTGGACAAAATCAATTTTCTTCCAGGCGTAGATAGGGAGCATATTTTTTTTCCAATCTTTCCTATACATTCTCTGTTTTTTTTTCTGTGTCTTGCGAAGAGAGCGGACACGTGTATCTTAACTTCTCTTGAAGAAAAGTGACAAAGACACGATAAGAAAGAGAGAAAAAGATTTTTTTTCCCAATCACAAAAACCCAGCCAGGATAAGATTGTAAAACAAAAGTGAAAAAAAAAACAAAGAAAAAAACAGGATTCCATGGTCTCTACGTTTTGACAAATAAAATTTTGCTCTTTTCCTTCTTATTTTCTTCGTTCGTGATTGTTATTATTATCGTCGAAAATTATTTTCTAAGGCGCAACAGAAAAAAACGCAGTTTTCGCAACGAGCTCGAATTCAATCAGTATTACAAATACTGACATAATTAATGTTCTCCAAAATGGCGGCTTGGTAAAAGTCTCCAAGCTCGTCACGGCCATAGACAATCCATTCGTTTTCCCATTTATCAGATTGTAGAGCCAAAAAAAAAGAAAAAAAAAAAAATGGGCAAGAATAAAAATCCAAAGTATAATCGCCTGTATAACATTTCAAATACAAAAACGGGGCTTTGCCTTTTTCCAAATTTTCGTTCCTCCTTCAACCCCCCCGTCTGTGCTTCCTTCGTACCTTTGTTTCCGTCACCTCCTTAACGTTTATACATCACTGTGGCAACGCCGTAAAATTTTCCTCCTCTCTCTCGTATTTTCGCAGACGCTCTACATACATCGTGGCTCGGCCGATAATTCGCTTTCACGCTATATAAAAAATTTACACTATTTATAATCAAAAAGTCGATAAGAATTTTTCACGAGGAGCTTAAGTAGATAATAGAGATAGCATTCAAAGATATTTCTTTTTTTTTTCATATAATTGTACTACTAACGATCATACTAGGACGACATTAAGTAGGACGATGGAATTGATCCGGGAGATACAGAATTTTGGATTTAAAAAAAAAATTCAGATAAATAATAGGGACATCGTACCGTATTTATAAAGCGTTACGTGTGAGGTTCCTTATCCAGTATATATCCACACATATATATATATAATCGAACAAAGCCATATACATATATGTATACATATACAGTACGCCCAGTAATAAGCAAGAACAATGAATAATCAATGTGAAGTTGATAATATAAGAAAACAAATTTTTACATTTCTGACAGATGTTTACGGGGCGGGGGGGGGGATAACTGAGGGAGGAGGATGACGATAATGGATGCTGCTATTCTCAAATGAACGAGTAAGGAAAGGATAAAAAAAGACGCTGGGGGAAGGGGGGGAGGGACGTTAATCAAAACTACATACAATAATTAATAATAATAGGTAATAGCGATGAATAATAATAATAATAATAATAATAATAATCGTAATATTAAACATAGTAAATCGATAATCTTAGTTTAATAAGACATAAGAGAGATTTTGCGGTCGTTTTCTTTTTTTCTTCTTTCTTTCAATCTTTCTTCATCCTCGGTATATTTCGTATCGTTCGTCCTACTTTCTTTCGCGATATATATATACTTTCCATTCCCTTTACTTTCCCTTGTACCGACTATTTGCGCGTATCTTTATTTTTTCCTTTCAATTCGCTAGTCGAAGGTTCGAGATTCTTCGCGGCAACGACGTTGAAGTCGACTCGAGCGCCATGAGAAAAACCTCTAATTTCTGAACCTTCGTCATACATACGTACGGGGCTATTCCTAGTGGCTACTATATATGGTGTGTACATGTGAATTGTTCGTGGATGATCTGTTTACAATTCGTTAATAGTTTATTTGCTTGTTCCTTCTTCTTTCTATTTTTATCTCTTTAATTTACAAAGTATGACGCGGCGACTTTTACACAAATGATAAGTAAAGAAGAACTGACGCTAATGGGGAAAAAGTGAACAGTAAGAATAAGAATGTTCTTTTCTTTTTTTTTCCTTTATTTCCTCCCTCTTCAAAAGCGTCCGGTTGCCGGTACCCTTTTCAACGGATACCCCGTAATTGCGATCGTTAAATAAGAAAATTGTTACGCGCGCCATTTTCATTATTCAACGATGTCAAAAGAAAAGAAAAGAAAAAGATGAGTTATAATCGCCGATGCTTCCTGTCGGACATTGCCGGTATTTCGTATATAGCTGGAATGTCTTGTCTATTCGGTTGTCCGGGGGGTCAAGGGGTTTCGGGGGGTAAAGAAGATAGTGGGGATAGATAGTTGGCTGATGATAAGGGAATATCCGCACTGTACACGTAGTTTCACATATTTGCATTTTATATACTTTTTTTTAAATTCACGCATCCTAGACTAAACGAGCCCTGGCAGACATTTTCAAATTCAAATATGACAATATTTCCCGCGCTAGCCTCTCGCAACCGCCTTAATAGACTTTTATGATTTTTTTTCTTGGGATTCCCCGGGTCCACCCTCGGACGCGTCTGACCTAACCTCAAAGTGTTTACAAAAGGGTAGACAAGAGGGGGTCGGGTAGATGAGGGGGGGTCAGTAGAGAGAAGAGAGCGAGACCGAGAGGTTTCACCTAAGAATTTGTCAATTTCATTAATAAATCGTTATTTACAATATTTTACAAAGAAAGATGTGTTCCTCCAGCTCTCCTTCTTTTTAATTAATTATTATTTCCCTTTCCTCATCACCGCTGTAGATTAAACGTCGTCTTTTTTCTTTTCTTTTAAAAGCATTTCTTAATTCTTGTTCTTTCTACACTTTTTTTTTATAGTATATATCACGGTTCGTGGCTTCGATTATAGTTTTCTTCGTTTATATTATGTTTTCATGTATTTTATTTTCTGTACAAAAACAACGTGACTTTTTTTTCTTTTCATTTCCTTTTACATCATTTCCGTGTTCTCCTCTCTTCTATTCTTTACACATTCTTCTCTCTCCACTACTTTCCCTCTGTGTGTATGTGTATATATATACTTTCATCACGAATGCTTCTTCTCGCTCTGTTCTTTCTTTATCGTCGCGACCCCCATTATTACTTGTATCGTTATCTCTCTAGTTTAAACAAAATATTTTACAATTTGCGCACCAGAGGGTGGAAGGGTTACAAGTGACGTCTCTATTGACAGTGAGATAAAGTAACGTCCGTCTGTATATCTTTTTCTAAAATACAACGCCACGACCGGTTTACATAACAGCGAGAAACGTAGATACGTTAAAAAAATAAATCAATTAGAAAATTTTGTAGAATCAACCGAATTGCTTTTTTCTTTTAATTATCCCGAGTTACCTAAACTTCGAAGCACGCTGTACAATTTTAACTTTATAAATTCGAGATACAATTTTATTTTTTTAAATATCCTTAAAGGTCGGGCTTTATTTAAATTTTCTTTTGGTTTCGCTTTTTCTTAGATTCGAGTGATCTTTGTCTCTTTTCCCTACGTGTACGCATTACGCATCTACTGTACAGACGAACGGACCGGAAGTACAGTACCGGTAAATTAGGCGCTCCTTGGGAGGTTTTGAAATGTCCGCCAGAGGATTTGCGATGGTTTGCGCGCGAATTCTTTATTTATTCAAGCGTCGAGATACAGTCGATATATATATAATACAAGTGAAATGAAATATCGAATCGACGGGCACGTGATAAAAGAGAAGATTTTTGGATGAGTCAACGTGTGTGTCTGGGAAGAGGAAATTTTTTGTCTTGCAAATCTAAGGGCAGAAGAGAGTTAGAGATAATTTAGTTTACAAGACGTGGTTGTGCGAGTTGAACAAATCTTGATTTCGCTATTTCGATTTTTTTCTTTGCGAACGTCGTTATACCATTTATACAATATACAATTAGGTTCAACTATATTCAAATATGCACCATGAAAAAAAAAAACGGTGGTTCATGGTATCGGCTGGTCTTTTAAGGGGTTGGTCTAGGTTCAAGGGTCGTTGAAGGACCTTGGAGGGGTAAAGTCATAGGACGGGGGTTGGAGGTGATGATCATGACTCGCGCTGTGAATGGAATTTGAACTATTGCCGTTTTCTTCCATCGAAAGGGGGCGCCCTTGGTCAAAATGTTAATATTTTACAATTGGAAAAACCCTAATGAATTTTTATATCTGACGGGCGGGGGGGGAGGTCGGACAAAGGGGCGCGTTATCTTTAATTGTATAAACGTTCCTCTGTATGTTTAAGGGTTACGGAACGGATGGGACGAAAATTAATGTGCATTTTATTTATGAAATCGACTCGGGCGGGGCGCGGCGTTAGAACGTAACTCATAGTTTAAATTTAATTAATTAGTAATTATTATAATACACAATATTCACAGTGTCCGTTAAAAAGGAGGGAATAATGAGAATAAAAATAATCGTCGAATTGGGACCTATACACATTTGTTATTTATTTATATCACAATTTACAAAATTGCGGCTCGGGGAAGGGGGGAGGGCAGGAGGAGGGAAGGGAGGCAGTGGGATCTCTTTTTCTAAATCGCGAAAAAAAAAGAAGATTTTACGTAGAAAAGGTGAAAGGAGGTAAGAGAGATGGGAACGTAGCGAGAGGAAAAGATCGAGGAAAAAAGAAAATGAAAAAAAAAAAAAGAAAACTTTTCCAAGGAAACTCGTGGCAGAGGATAATCATTGGTGCACGCTCCAATTAAAGGAGAAGAACGAAGGGGGAAAAAAAAGAAAGGGAAAAATTTCGCGTCGCGTTTAATCTGCTTAGAAAATTCGCCTGGGAATTATTTTATGACAGCAAAAAGTTTCCGCGCTCTCGTTCGTGCGAACCAATCGATACGAGAGACAAGAAAGCCAAATTGAATTGTCAAAAAATATCAATCGAAGGAGCAAGCGTTTCCGAGAGCTGATAAAGAATTTTCATTTTTTTCCTTTTTTTTCATAAGGGTGGAAAAGCAAGAGGAGTAAGGGAAGAAAAGGAGATTAAAAAAAAAATTCTATTGGATATATTTTTTGCCTGTTAAAAGTGGTTGGTTTCTCACGTCTCATATGTTGGCATGGTGAGGGACGCGTAAGTCAGCGGTCATGTGTCAAAAGGCTAATGGTGGGAAGGGGTGGGGAGGGAGGTAGGCATGGTGAATATTTTCAAAATTTCACTCCCACCTCAAAAACCCCTTACACGACTAGGCTCTAGGTTTACTCGAGAAAAAAGAAAAAAAAAAAAAAAAATACACGGTTCAGGATTATTTCTCGTGTTAAATCTATCGAGAAAATCGCCATTTTGCTTAGTTCGATAAACACGGCCGGGTAGAAGAGAATCGGTCGAGGCTACCAACGCTACTTTCCTACGACGTTATTATTTTTCTCTCTCTCTCTCTCTCTCTCTCTTTCTATATATATATATATCAATGTATATATATAGATGCTCCCTTTTCTTTCCCCCCCTCGTATAATGCTATCGATACTTTGCTCCTACTATCCTCGACCGGTAACGCCATTCGTGCCTTGAATATAATAAACTACTACGAACAATATCCGGCGGGCCCATTTATCGCACAACAAGCACAACAACGATCCGATGCGCGTTGTATCAATGTCGCTGCTGAGGGGCCTCAACTATTCCGCCATTTTAATCTTTTTCTCCCCCATTCGCTTGGCATACTTTCAAGATTATTACCGATAACGTCTAACCGTATCGCAGTAACGTTAACAAACGGTAAATGCATGCAGCACTACAAGATCTATTCCCTAGCTCTCTAGACGTTCCTTCGAAGCGCCAGTTGACGTTACGTCGCCAATACGTCATCCGTGATCTTTCGAACGTTCCTTATACTCACTCTTCTCGCTCGCTATACTCACTTGGGGGAACCCGCTGATTATTCTATGGAAAGTCCCATAAAGCAACTGGGACTGATTCTGTACAATACTAAGAGTCCAAGAACTGATCTTGCTCATACGACTCTTGCCATCGTCTTTTATCAATGTCTTCCGTCTCCTCGCGGATGGCTTCCATAGAATAATCAGTTTTGCCACCAGGTCTAAAACTCCCTGTTCGACCAACGAGTCGGCCATTAACCAGGGTTGCCGACGACGCAGTCCCGACTCGTCGACCGGACGTTTTATTTCCTACGTTTTTCGAACCAGTTGCCTAATGCGTGTTTCAATTTTTTTTTTACGTTCCAAACTTATGTAGCGTACGGTGTGTGTGTGCGCGCGTGTGTGTGTATGTGTATGTGTGTCTGATTGCATAATATAATTTTTGATAAATCATTTACCGTACATGTATACGTAAATAATTATCATATATACATATACGTGGTGTGTAAGTTGTAGTAGTCAGAGCGTGAGAGGAGACTGAATTTTTCATATTAACGTGTCGTGTTTATAAAACCTGCGTAGGCTGCTGCGCCGGTGTCGGAACAGGACCAGCAGCTGATGCGGGTGGCCCGATGGGCCCGAGATCTCCAGCTCCGCTCGATGCCCCGGCTGGCGTCGCGACGCCCATCGCCGAGGCTGTTTTCATGAAGAACTTCTCCAGCTTGACTATTATGTGCTTGCCGTAGGTATATTTGCGCAGGCTCGTCAGGTGAGGTCGTATCTTGTGCATGAGTACCTTGCGCTGGGCTGGCTCGGCTACGTCTATCATCTTCTGCACCACGTAGTTGGCGTACTGATCCTTCATCATGACGTTCAGTGCGCTGAACAAAAGAACCGAGACAGGCGTTAAATAATTTTTTTTTGTACAAATAAAATTGTTCAAATCTTCAAAATAAACTTACTTGTTATTTTACTTTGACATTAAATCATTTAATTATTCTGTGCAATTAAATATGCTCAAATTTTAAAGTAAACTTACTTGTCATTGAAGCCGCAAACTTCCTCGATGAGGACGGCTCGTTCCTGCCTCGTAGCGTGCGTCACGCATTTCTCCACCACGTTGCTTGCAAACTTGTGCTGTGAAAGGGCAAGTACTTTGCCTCTGACACTGCTGATCAACTGAGCCTTGTCCTCGGGCTTACCGTGCTCTGTTAGAACAGTATGAATTCGGCTATAGTATGAGGTAGGGTAGTGCAAGTGACGGGGATGTTGTACATGTATAACAATTAGGTGACTGGGGAGCCGGGGGGGAACAAGGGGTACGTAGGTAGGTGGGTGGGTGGGTGGTTGGGTATAGTGCTCACCAAGTACGTGTTGAATTACGTAGTTGCCATATTGATCCTGAATGAGCTGATCCGTCGCTGTATGAAGTTCCTGTAATATTCCCTGAGTCTGCTCTGGGGTGCAATGTTCCAGTATACGCTGGATTACTCGACATCCGTAAGGATGGGTACTCAGGGAATATACCTGACCGGCAAATGCACCGATGACGAACTGTAACGCTCTAGGCTCTACACATTCAATACATTTCTGGACCACGTGGTTGCCATTCTGATCCTTGACACACTTCAGAACGTGTCCATCGAGCTCCCTCACAATTTCCTGCTGCTGTTCCGGCCCGATAGATTCCAGGGCCTTCTGGATTACCCGGCAGCCGTACATCTGCAGGGCTAGTGGAAGAACGTGTCCACGAACCTGCGAGCGAGAAAGTACATTAATTTTAATAACGTCAAAGACAAATTCTGCTGAATGCTGGAGAAAAGTATTTATCAGTGTTAATAAACGATAATCACAAAAGTCAGCTGACACGCATGATTCTCATCATGTATCCCGAGAGTGAACTATGGTAGCTAGAAATAGTGAATTTTGTGATGTGACGTGTACCTTTTGGGCCAAGGTAGATTTCTGCTCAGGTGTACCAAACTCAAAGAATTTTTGTATAACGTAATTTCCAAATACGTCTGTCATAAGATTGTAAGCCGAAGCAAGTATTTCTTGAAAGACCAATTGTTTCTCGCTGGTCGAGGCACGCTCCAGTTTCTGCTGAATGAATCGGGAGCCATGTTGATCCTGACTGAACTCGACAATGTGATTGGCAAGATCACGTAGTTGAAGACTGGGGAATCTGTGAATGGAAAAAAAATTTAAGAATAAATATCCATGCTATTTATTATTTTATATTAAAGTTTACGAATAAAGATGTACCGATTGTTTCTAAAGTCTTCCAGTAGACGTGATCTTCCTCCTGCACCCTTGTCACCGACTCCGCCGGTAGCTCCTCCGCGTGCAGGTTTACCCACCAGATTCGGGAACAAGGAAGTACTTGATCCAAAGACTCCATTAGCTGTCAATGGCGGTACGGCGCTCGCCCTGAACTTTGCTTCTGCCCCAGGTGCAGCTGATACACGATTTGCACCGCCAACCAGACCACCCAGTGAACCACCAAGAGTCGGTGGAGGTGTCAAGGAGAGTCCCAGAGGACTGGGAGAAGCTGTCACTGTACCTGGGAAAATGATAATTCTCTCGTTAGACTGAGTATATGTGTATAAAATTTTAATAAGATCATATTCTACATAGGTTCCAGATATCTCACGAAATCTACAGTGTTTCCAGAACGGCAAGAGATTCAAAAGCTAGATTTAATATATATATATATATCATATATGTGAGCAAGAGTCTATTTCTTGAGACGAGTAATGGCTGGTAATATTGCAAAACGACCTGATAATTCGTTACAAGATGTTTCAGATGATTAAGCGTACTTCCTCGCATTCAACGACCCACCAATAGGACAAAACAACAATGAAAAATAAGTCCTACAAATGGTGTTCAGACAATTAAGAAATTTGACAAGCACATCCAAACTGAATATCCCTGGTAGAACTAAGCATGAGTCGTCACATACCAGTTGTCCTTGCCACGCTTAGCGAGAACACGGCGAAGGACACGGAGCCGTTCTAAGTACACGTCCTGAATAAATTCCAGGCACACTCGAGAATCTCATGTATAAAGGCATCAGCGACGATGCTTACCTAGAGCTCCATAGCTCTGCGGCCACTTGGCCCTGCTGTATTCTAAGCTGGGACTGAAGGCTGAGGTGTTCCTGTCGAAAGAGTCTCTTCTCCCAGTGGATGAAGCGCCCAAGCCAAGACCTGCGATCAGAGAAAAATCAATTGCAATTGCGATAAAGATCGATGAGCGACCTTGGGAAGGAGAGGCAGTTAAAAGAAAGAATAATCAAGAAATACAAGAAAAAAAAAGAAAATATAATAGCGATTGGCACACTTGTACAGACTAGGCATTCATAGAGTTATGATTCATAGAAAAGCATGCGTGAATGATACAGAGGACGGTACAAGTACAAGGTGTACAATAAACAAGGTGTCTCCTGGTTCCTAGCTGAAGCTGGATCGTTCAGCAAACTGGCCGTGCTTTGTGTTCCCTGGTTTTTATAATCAGACTTGTGGGACCCGGATAGGACCTCAGGGATAAGGATCGGGAAGAGGTGTACCTGTACTCTGTAGCTGGGCCGGCGAACCTAGTGCCCCTAGAGGCGAGCCTCCGTAGCCTAGGGCAGCCAAACCTGCTGCCAGTCCTGATCCTTGTTGCTGAGCCTGCTGCACAGCAACCGCCTGAGCCTGTGCAACCACTGCCGCTGCACTGCACGCCGCCAGACCTGCACCGAAAGCCCGCAACCCACACACGTACTTAGTATTTGGATTCGATTAGCAGCTGGTTACGAGCCTTACACCAAATTATGCGGTCTAATATTATTGTATATATTTATAATGTTCAGCCGCTCTCTTCTCTTTCTCTCCTTATAGCAACAGCTGTGAAGGAGACACGCGCGAGCACACTCACACTCTGATAGACTGATCCATGTACATGTATATATATATATATATATATATAAAATACATACTGCATATGTAAATATTTATAGGTCAATATATATATATATGTATATATATATATAGGTAAACAGATTATGGACAGATTAGATGTATGGAGAACAGATACATATATGGTAACGTGGGATAAATTCCTTATTCAGTGTTTTAGTCACAAGGTTAAAAAAATGCATGAGTCTGATGAGAAGAGATTATTCAATGTATATACAAAGGGTTGTCGTAACGAGTTAACGAACAGAAATATAATACACAATTGCCAAGAGACTGGTGCCAGATGATATCAGAGCACGACAACGACGTGTCACCGGAAGATCATCTTCTGATACATCCGGTCAGACTTACCTAGACATTCGCCAGGTGTGGCGTTACTGTGAGACGTAGGGGTTGGCTGTGAGTAGAGACTGGGTGGTGGAGGTGCCGGTGGTCCTGGAGGTGGTTGCGAAGGTGCCCTGTTCACCAGAACAGGTGCGGGACTCACCAACCTCATTGGGGTTGCAGCTGATCCCAACCCACGTACACCACCCATTACTATTGAACCATTTTGATCGTAGTATGCTGGTATGACCTGATATTGACCCTGAACCTGGATGTAAGAAACAAGAAACATTGACAACTATGCTCCAGGAATCAAAATCACTAGGTAACCACCAGTTCCAGGTGAATTTCCGGTACGTACGGTCTGTGCCAAGTTATTAGCAGTGTCCTGAGCAGCGGCAGCTGCAGCAGCAGCCGAAGACGGTGTCAGGGGTCTCCTAGGAGGTGGCGGTGCTGCAGCCTGTGGCGGTGCCTGAGGCAGCAGCCCAGCTGGATACACCCAAGGACCGACCCCATAGTACTGAGGAACGACTGGTGGTGCTCCGGTTATCAAAGCACCCACGTATGGTTCCTGCCCACTGATAACGGTGTAGGGCGCAGTGGGAAAGTTCTGTTGTTGTTGCTGTTGCTGCTGGGCCTGCGAGGCTGCCAGATACTGTTGCTGCTGTTGCTGCTGCTGCTGCTGTAGCAGCTGAAGTTGCTGCGGCGTCGCACCTTGTGGCTGACTGCGAAACAGTTGCTGAAACGAAACCAACAAGAACAAACGTTAGTGACTTTCGTAGCATCCCAATACACAGAACAACCTTCCCTCGATGGTCCAACCCGAAACTTCAATATCTCAAGAATAATTAATCTCCCGATCCCCAACTTCCCACGAAAGACCAGGATGACAGGGTAGAGGCGAAAAGCTTCGCTCGACTTGGCCGCAAGGTGTTCAGGGGTCGTCGAACCCCCCACGTCGGACGTTCACCGTAGAGTCCAAAGCGTTTGCCTCCGTCTCTACCTTACCGACCGCTCACGTCTTATACAACAGTCCAGACTTTAATTGACCGTCAACCCGCGGCCACGGTTTGGCGCGTACCATCTACGTGACTCAAAATGCACGGTCAATTCCTGAGCTCATGGCCGTGGGTTACGCATCGGGTACAAAGAGTCTACAGTTAAGTCATACACCGTGCTATAACCAGGTACCCCATCTCTCTCCCTCTCATTACATCACAATCAAGAATCAGATCAGCATCGGAGCAGACAATAGTCAACCGATGAGATCTCGGTGTCTCCCAAGTACAATAGAAAGCAATCTGGAAGGTAAATACCGGAAGTGGTACCAAGAAGACAGTATAAAATATTTTTATACACTAATTAAACACTGAAGTGAACACCGGGTAGAATCCCAATAGCGGTTAATGAACTCGATTCTGTACTGGGGATAGAGAGAGGGGGGGGGGGAGAGAGAGAGAGAGAGAGAGAGAGAGAGAGAGAGAGAGAGAGAGAGAGAGAGAGAGAGAGAGAGAGAGAGAGAGAGAACAATGCTCGAAGGACTTTTTAAGCCACCTGGTCTTCCACCGTAGAAAGACCTTCGACCTTGAACGCGGTCACGAGCATTAAAGAAACCATTGTTCTGTTACGCGAAGCGTAATACTCTTTCTAGCCTCTTTATACGAGTATAGAGTTCGCTCTACAGTGATCATAGAGTTACATTGTACGGAGTATAGCTATACCCGTGTATACAACCGACGGCTTAGTTCAGGGATACATAAAGTAACGTGTATAAATATATTAAATACGGATGGGTTGTGTAGTGCCAAGGCGGGTTTTTAATTTCCGACAATTTTTCATCCTACAAAATTTGCGGTAGTTCACGGTACCGCCGCGATTATTAAAACGTCGCGCAACGTCCAACGCTTTTTACACCATCCGTTCCACTTGTCGCTCCTTGGCTTTTAGTTTCTTTTTTTTGTTTTTCCTGATATTACACTCGATCCTCTCTTTTTCTCTCCGTGACATCCACTTTATTCGTCTGTCTGTCTCTCTCGATCTTTCTCCACTGCCAGATACGACTCGTCACGTCGTCGTTTCTCCGTTAGAAAGTTTTGCGGCTCCCGACGGTTTCCCTTGTGTCGCAACTAGCCGCAACTTGTGACTATTGTCTGTCGTCGTTGGGTTTTCTTTTTTTCAGGGTGAAGTCAGCAGACGCGAAGACTCGCGTAGATCGACAGGCATTATCGAAAGCAAAGGACAGACGAATTTTCGTGGAACAAAAGTATTTTCTAGGAAAACGAAGAGGATGAAGAAATATAAAAAAAAAATCAATGTACAGAGAATCGAATGAGCACCTCGGGATTGGTCAGAAAGGTTAGCAAGGAGGGGAGTTGGGGATTCCTGGAGGAGTATACAGGCTGAGTCATTGGAGTACGTAAGGCTTCCGTTGGCGATTTAAATCCGGCAAGTCGTAGGCAGAAGAATCAATTTTTATTGGTCGGTCAAGAAGGTTCCATCGGTAACGACCAATCGGAATCCTTTTTCGCTCCTAACCTCTTTCGCAGCCTGCTGTTATTCTGGCGGTTTGAAATTATGTAGGGTGATTACGTCACTTTTCTACAGACAGTAAATCGTGTAGGTTACAAATACATCACTAATTGGATTGGCTCTGCCTTGTCCGATATGTATGTGATCATTATAAGATTCATGGATCCTCGATCGACGAAGAGATTTTTCAGATTGTTTCAGCATCCACTCTTCTGATACTGACACTCCGTTTCGTTGTGTCTCCACTTGCTTAATTGCGGAAAGTCTCACGACGTGTCTACGAGAAAGCTGAAAATTGCCGTGCGATTTCCAGCTGGCTGATCGCGGCTACCAAGAGGCGTAACGGGGGGAGGGGGGGGGGGGTACTGACAATACCGAGGAAAAGAGAAAAAAGATCCCCTATGCTCCAACTAATCCAAATAAGGAGGATAGCACACTTAACAAAGGATTAGATAAAAGCTGAAAATCATCAACCGAGAAATTGAATTTGTCATGAAAAAAAAAATTTTTTAACGAAGCACGATAGCGCATGAGAACAGTGAAAAATTGTTCTCGTGAAATTTTCTAATTAAACGAGTAGTCACATCGATAGTCCGGGGCCCACTAATTGGTATAAGGCCCAAAAATCGATCAGTCAAAAAAGTGGTCCCTCTACAGCGCACGCTTATGAGGTACATAACAAAGGTATTTTCTAAATTACCTAAGGCCCCTTACGGAGTGGTCGGCCATTTTGAAAGTAATCCCGCGTCCCTGGGCCTTACCGTAAACGCCTCGACGCGACGTGCAACGATCAGGCCCCCCCTACGCCGCGGAGAGCGTGATCTCAGAGAATGGTTAGATGCCAGTAAGAGCGTATACTCCGACTAGGAAGAAGGCAAGTCCCAATCCGGAATGCTTTTTAGGGCCTGAAATCTTGTATCGTCGCGGGGCCCGTCGATACTAATGGGGGTCCCGACCCAATAAAAAAGAGAAGCCAAACGAAAACACGTCAGACGTAAAATAAAGAACCGAGAAAGGAACAGTGCGCCAAGAAGAGCCCGTTACTTAACCGCGTCCGAGGACCGTTAGCTCACCTGGCTGGTTGACTGGCTGAGCTGGGATGACTGGCTGGTGGACTGGCTCGACTGTGCTCTTTGCGTGCACCGAATATATAGAGGCTGTATCAAAAGTCGATTGGAAACGGTATCGCGACCCGAAAGAATTTAAAACCAGTAGAGAAGATCGACGATTGGGATCCTTAACGAGGAAGTACGTAATTCCTCTTGTTGCTGGTTTATTGCTCAAAAAAAAAAAAAAAAAGAATCTATGAACACGAGAGTTCCGAAGTTCTCTATATACTCGCGTAGAAATTTCAAAGTGAAAGATAGAGAAGAAAAAAAAGAAAAATAGCGGACGATCTACTTTTATAATACACCACAACACACTGGTCCCTACTTTCTACCTAGATCACGTATATTTAAGCTCCGCGTACGACGTATTCAGCGTCCGCCGGTTACTTCTGGTTCCTGCATTTAAAGAGCATTAACCATACGTTATTCCATACGCCATATTGAAAACCGGTTATCGATGCTTAAACGTCCGAGCCACCAAGGACCCCGTGTCGAACTCTACATTGTGTACGGGCGTGAGGCGGTGGTACCGGGAGGGGATCTCACGACGTACCTACGTACCGAGAGCAGCAACAATGCCTCCCCCCCTCGCCCCCCAAGTCGGTGAATGTGAAATCGAGGGGGAAAAAGAGGGAGGGAGGTGAGAAAATAATGGTACTTTATAATATATATATACAAAGAAAAAGAAAAAAAAATGGTATCCCGCAAAGAGACTCCATGGTTAAGACAAAAGACCATTGTGATCTCATCCGCGGGTCGTGTCTGGACTTTTCCCGCTAGGCGTTAACCTAGTTGGAAAATTCAATTAAATAAACCAGACCGTAGTCGGCGCCAACCCATATCCATCCCCTGGTTTCGAGCTCCGAAGGTGCACGGTTACGCCTTATATCCTTATCGGCCCAACTTCATTCCCGACTGCCAGTGGAATCAACCCGGCACTAGTCAGACATCGGGTGCTGCAGTGGCGCATAGACCCAGGGGCTCCGGTCATCGTGAGAATTTCTCTTCGTTCCACTGGCTGCGTGACGGGTATGTTTATCGTCCGGTCAGATTAAGGGTTGGTTTTTCACGTCGCATGATAAGAACCAGGCCGCACCTTGATACCGGATACCCAACGGGACTGTGGTTGCGAGAGAAAAATAGGGACTTTGGAGGGGCCGGAGGGGGGGGGGCGAAAGAGGCCATCGATTGA
>JASANN010000003.1:209939-229996 GCA_031762395.1 Calameuta pygmaea | reverse complement strand
GAGAGAGAGAGAGAGAGAGAGAGAGAGAGAGAGAGAGAGAGAGAGAGAGAGAGAGAGAGAGAGAGAGAGAGCGAGGAGAGAATATATGGCGGAGGTTGGTACCAACCTTAAGCCTTGTACATATGTACCATATGACTTCTGGTCTCCGCCTTCGGACTGAACCTTCGACGTACGCGAATACGATCGATTCGTAGAAACGTTGCCAGGAGAAATGAAAATCAAAGAGAAGAGAAAAGAAAAGAAAAGAAAATAAAAGAAATATATATTCCAACTTTAGATAATACACAAAATCGTTCGGCACCTGTCGTCTCGACAACCAACATACGTGATACGTAGCATACGTGTGAAGCGAAGGATGGAAAAAAACACCGAGGAATTTCCCTATATCCTAACAAAGGATATGCCGCGAAAGCGCGGCAAATTTGAATCTCCCGCTATTCAAGCCCGCGCGTTGTCCCGGTGATACACGATGTAGTAAATACTTCGCGCGCCGTAACGGTGAATTTATTTCGATGAGTGTACCGGGAGAACGTTAACGAGCGAACGGTACCGTTTCTCATAAGTACGCGAACACAGTACCGTATTGAATGATACGACTCTGTCGAAGACGGTCAATTATTTATTACCTATTTATTTATCGGTGGTGCCTCGGAGTCTCTGGCCTATGAAAACATTTAAATGAATTCGGTAAATGCAGGAGACGAAGTTGACGACCGGATGATCCTGCTGACTTGCACGAGGATGCTAATTATATATGTATACATATGTGTGATATATATATATATATATATGTAGAAAAATGGGTAGTATAGAATAATCGAACGATAAGATTCGACGAAAATAAATATTTTTCCTAGAATCGGTACGATCGAGAAGCGAAAAAAAAAATGAATTTACTTGCTCTTTCGAGCGTAGTATATATCTGTCTCACTCTTACTCGCTGCGCTCGGCATAAGTCCATCTCCCTCGCACTCGCATACGGTATAGGAAATTTAAAAAATCCTAACATCCAGACCTTCCACGAATCCTCGCGGTACCCGGCATGCACTTTCCGAGTTACAAAATGTACACGAGGAGTCGTTTCTACTAATGCTTCTTGATTTAATTATCAAATCCTGATATCTTAGTGTGTATTGGGTTCTGGTTGAAAAAAGGAATACATATATATGTATGTCGACTAGACTTTACTAGTGCGAAGCAGCGATTCACAGTGCCGTAGCAAGTGGTTTTATTCCCTCGTTCCGCAGCGATTGAATATTTTACGAATTCTCAGCTTTTTTTTTTTCAGCTACTGGCTCCCGTTCAATCGAAACAATCCAGCAGGTCGGGCGTATTTTCACAGTGAGTGAGTGAAAGAGAGAGAGAGAGAGAGAGAGAGAGAGAGAGTGAGAGAGATAGAAAAATAATATCCAGCCAAACATCCCCCGTGTTATATGGTTTCATTTCAGCCAGCGTAAAAATTACGGACTTTCCAACTTTCCTGACGCTACCGGCGTGCACGGAAGAATAGAAGCGAGGTCAGAGAGGAGAATGTACGAGGGAAAGAAAAGGAAGAAAAAAAAGAGAGAGAAAGAACGCTTTCCCGAAGCGTCGTAGCAATGGCATAACCCGTCCACCCACCCCCACCACCCATTCCCCCCCTCCGCCTAATATTCTCACACTCCTCTAGCTTTTATTAACAATCGCGATCGCCGCATCGCGGAAAGGACCGTTTCCGTTAGCGAGTCGTGACAAAACCGCGAGCGGAAGTGCCGATAAGAGTCGTCGAGAACAATCTTGCTGAGGGAAGCAAAAATTCTCTCTCTCTCTCTCTCATTTCAGTCAGCGTCGTTGTGACATCGACGTCGGTACGTGCAGACGTAACGGCGTGACACGTAGAAACGAATACAATGGCGTAAAGTCAGAACGGGGCAGGTAGGTTGAAAAAAAAAAACTAGCCACCGGAATACCAACGCGAGGAAACTTGGAGTAAATTATAACTAGGATTTAAAAAATACAGCAGATTCCAGTTCTCGCGCGTTGTTTGAATACAAATACGAATATCCAAGGGGAGCGAGAGAGACAAGTATAGAGGCAGGGAGAGACAGAAAAATGCAGCTAATCTTACTTTGGTTTCTAATGCCGAGTGTGTGTGAGAGAGAAAGAGAGAGAGAGAGAGAGAGAGAGAGATCTCGGCTATCCGCGATTCAGCAGTAATATGAGAATATCGTGGTAATAAAATCCTTCGTTAATTATTGCGTCATCTTTCGCAACGTGTTGCTCGTGGCTGACGAGAAGAAAGGAAATTCTGTCCGAGTCGAAAAAAAAAGTACATTTTTACTAAACGGTATCAAAGAGCCACGTAGTAGCAATCCTTGCTGGCCATTATTGTTATTTCCTGACTCCTGTCCGAATAAACAGCTGATCGACTGAGAAGTCGATCAAAATCAATGAAAGCCACCTATTGTCACGTACGTGTACTGTAGCACGTGTGTCCAAGGGGTTTGTGGGTAATATTTTAGGCGCGAAAATTATACGATATTTGAATACACAAGTCTGGAGAACGAAAAGGGTGATCGGAAGGCATTGAGGATGAAGATTAATTTTTTTAGAAGGAGGAGAAGGGGGTTGCTTACATCCAGCCAGAGTGGTAGGCAGAGTTGCCAAGGGATGGCCCAGGTGTCGACTGTGTGTTTTCTGAGCTGATCAATGACGCGTTTAGGACAATGGGGTCTTTGATTGGACGCTCAGGTAGTTCCATGGAAACGGATTCTCAGCTGCTATATAGGCGTCGGGTTCGAATCGCACGAGCACTCGGCGAACGAGTCACGTGTAAGCGGAAAAAGTATTTACAAAAAAAAAAAAAAAAAGGTAAAACAATAGACCGAAAAAAAGGGCAATGCGAGAAAAATTTGGTCTAGTCGGCAATTTTTACGAGCAAATAAAAAGAAGCGACTCGCCGCCGTGTATGCGAGTAAGCTTGAAAATAAATGCTTGAACCTCGCGTCCTGACTGTATCGCGAGGTACTCCTGGCAGAGTCGAGAGAGTTTCCTGGGTTCTTGTAGATCTGCGGCGATGGCCTCGTGGCAACGGTACCTACGGGGGAGAGGGAAGAGGGGAGGACTACACCAGTCAGGTAAGAGTTGCGGCTTTTGACCGCGGAAGAAGAGGAATAAATAAGAAGAAGAGAGCATCGGCTGGCGCGCACGGGGATAAAGTAGAAGCAGGAAGTAATGCACTAACGAAAGATATGATAAATTTTGCGAATTTACGGATGAAAATTTTTTCATTCTTTTTTCTTACTCACCCGCTAAATTGAAACGAGAGTAGGTAGACACGCGTGTACCAACCCTCGGGTTAATATTTCTATACGTGCATAAAAGTACGGAGACCCATTTTTTCCCCATCTACTACTCCTCCCTCCTCCTTCCCCCCCCCCCCCTACCCAGCCCCAACCGTCGTCCCCCCATAGAGCATTCTAGCGGAAGGAGAGCGTCGCGGTGGTTAAACCGCGAGTGCGGAACCGTCGAGGCGCCCTGGGTAAATCCCGTGGAAAACATAGGGGGGGTCGCGGTGGTAAGAGGGGGAGAAAAAAAACCTTAGAGGCTGAAGCGAGAGCCGTTGTCGATAATTTAATTTCCAGCTTGACGGGGCACGTGGTATAAGCCAGCGGCTTCGTGGCGCTACGAGAGCCGGCGGTAAGTCGGTGTAAAGAGTTTCAGCGTGGTTGAATTAAGGGGGGAAAAAAAAATGTTCTGTAACTAACATGCCCCCCCCCCCCCCCCTTGAAATTTCGTAATTCCCAGCAGCGCACGGTGGACCCGTTGCGTAAGTCCCGCAAAGGAAACACAGGGAGGTCACACGTCCCGATCTACCCATATAAAGTGAAAAAGTGATAAGTGCGTGTACCTTGTCAGCCGCAAGTCGTGCGACCAGGGCCTCCTTAAGTGGTCCCAGCCAATGATGGGCCCCGACGAAACGCTTGTTCAGCAGTTTCGCGTGTGGGGCTGCTTGGGCATACACGGCCTCCAGTTCGAGGACGACCATATTGTTCGGGTGCCAAATCGATCCCTTTTTCCTTATGGACTTCCGGTTCTCCGGATGGGTGGCTCTGTACTTGACAGACCCTAGGGGTCTTGGTCTCTTAGAGCCTTGCGGGCCGATTCACATTGACCGGTACCCGTCGCACTATCAGGGTACCCCTTTTACCCGTAGGTGGGGACCACGTGGACCCCACTTGTTCACCGAATGGCAAGGGGGGTCGAAATATATGACATAAGACACAATTCACAAACACCCTGACCTCTGACCCAGTGCTAACTGGAACACGTGTGCGGTCGCACGCGCGTCGAAGGTACGAAGATCCCAGAACGTTAATTTTCGCACTTTCGCATCGTCGGTTTACTTGTTCGTCGATCTGACAGCGATTACTGTACTTCGTGAATTTTTGGTAATCAATTGATTGTCCGATAAGGCATTTTTTTTTTTCGAGAAAAAAATTACACGATTTTCAGAGACAGATCACGTGGTATCTCCAAAAAATAAATACTTCCTCGTAATTTTTCTTAGAGTAAAAAAGCGAAAATTTTACACTACACCGCAAATAGCAAGCAAAAGACGCAACGAACCGCTCGAGTAATTACAAAACGATAGATTCGAGAGTTCACAACGTACAAGTATATATATATATACACAACTGTATACAGGTATATAAATCACAGCACAATTAAAATACTTTCACGATTTCTTTAACGTCTCCTCGACAAAGACCAGAATTTTCGGTATTTCTCGTAACGAGTTTCGTAACCACCCCGTGACCACCCACTCCCACCGTCCTACCCAGTAATCGTCTTTCCGCCCTGACTCACGCACCCGCGTATTTCCAAAGTACGAAAAGCACAAGAACACCCCATCGACGACCGTAAGCCAATAGCCAAAAAAGAGAGTACTCAAGATCCGGTACCTCCTTACGAAGCGGAAGTCGATAATAAAAATTTCACTCTCGATCAAGTCCTTTGAATCCCGACGCCAGGTCGAAATTGAGAAGAAAAAAAAATTTGTTGTTCCCCCTATCAAACCATAAAATTCCAAATCACAAAATTTTTGACAGGCACTGTTTTCTCAATAGTCTCGATCGTCGCACAAGCACACACCCCCCACCGCCACCCTTCGTTTACACCCCTCCTCGGACAAGGCACAAAAAACACAACGTGGGACACGAACCCGCGACCGATACACGACACTTCGAGTCTTCTTCTTCTGGACCTGCCGTGAGCCCCTTCGCCGAGTCCAGGTCGAGTACACTGGGTCGGCACAAGTTATATAGTTATATAGGCGCCGAGACCGAAGCAACCCGCTAAGTCCAGCGTAATCCGGGGCTTAAGCCGCGCTCGCAACGGTTGCCGCATAGAAAGGCAGTTCAGAACTGACTGCTGCTCGAGCCTCCTCGCGCGGCTCCCATGGGCCGCGGGTTTGAGTGACGCGACGCGGCCCGTTGTGACGCGTACACGTTCGTTCCCTCTCACTCCCACTCCCACCAGTCCTATCCTGTCTTCGTCTCTGTCTCTCTCCCACCTTTCTATTCTCTCCCTTAGCCCTCTCTCTCTCTCCCCCCCTCTCCCCCTCGCTCTACCTCATACGTCGCCAGGCTTTTCGCCGCGGGTACAATCCATCCAGTCTATACGAGACACTGTAGTCTACCCGTATAGTCTCTTGGTCTTCGAGAGGGTGAAAAAAAACAAAGGGCAGAGGGGTGTACGGTGGGTGGGCGAAGACTACTTTCTTAAGATTGGCTGATCGACGTGAACTTAGCATGAGGGACGGAGCTACGTATCACCACACCCGGTTTAGTATTGAAATGCAATATGAAAAGGAAAGGAAACACAAAATTTCACGGTCATCCAAGTCGAGTAATTCCAAATTACGTAATCCCAGGTTAATTAATTAAACGCCAAGTTCCCGCGTGCCATCCGTGTGTCGGGAATTCGCTCGTATTGCGTCCGGCGACGTTGGGATAACAAAATTTCGGTGTATCGCGTGAAAATGTCAAAGGTGCGCGATTCGAACGAGTTTATAGAGATGAAGACGGTATGACGGCGAGAGAGTTTACGAATGCAGGAGGGGAAGAGGTGACGAGTTGGGGAGGGGATGGAGGGGAGAGGAGACTCGGGGGTCGTAGAGTCGAGACTTTTCGACTCCGTGAAATTTAATTGGTACGTGGGTTCTTCATTTTTGTGATACACTGTACACCTTCTTCGTCTTGGTGAGGGGGTCCCCCCCTTCCTGAGAGGGAAGGGTGGTGGGGGCACTCGGGTGACGGTACGCGACAGTGCGACGGAGAGACACGCTCGTAAAAGACGAAAGAGAGAAACAAGGACAGACTCACCCCTCCGGCCACCCCCCCCCTTCTCTTCTACTTTCGTGGATTCTCTCTGTCCTGAGGAGCGAAGCACATTGTCGTCGCCCGTGGCCAACAGTCTATTGTTTCGAAAGAGAGGGGGAGAATACCCCCCGTCGCCCCCCTCCACATCCAGACTCTCTCGTTGCACTTCATATCCAACAACAGTGGAGGGGGGGGGGGGCTTCATAGCCGTATTATTTACACCCTGCTAACCCTGTAGGGCGGAGGGGGGCAAGACCCCCTATGTATCCCGCGATACGCACTTTCAAGGAATCATCACCTGGTTCGTCGTCGACGTGAGGGGGGGGGGGGGGGGGGGTTATTCCGAATTTTTAGGTACATCGTGTAACAATGATGATAACGTTGAACAGGGTGAAGGACTTTGACCTTAACGTATGATATGTCGGGGGGGGGGGGGGCTTTTTGCGAGCATATATGAGTAAGGGATTTAAAAGGGTTGGGATCCCTCGGAACTCCAGGGGGGATGAACTGGCACGCGATCTAGCGTGTTACACATCGAGAAACCAGCGGTACCCCCTCCGCCCCCGACCCACCCTGGCAACCAACCCTAGGCGAGCAACCTCAGAGTCCAGAGCACTTCGACAACACCCCTATGCTCAACACGCCACGCCTGTTTAACCACCCTCCTACGCCAACTACCCTGCCTACTTGCCCACCTATCACCGAGCTACCCCCGACCCCCCTTGGCCTTATATACTCTATACCCCCCTAACACGTTAGACCGCACCCTACAATTTTTCTTATTATAATATGAAACGCCGACGGAGAAGCGTGTCCTGGAGCTTGAACGCGTCAACCCTGACCGAACGAAAAATAAAGGGGAATGTAAAAAGGGTTGACGAGAGTCGGAGAGCTAATATAAAAAAAAAATATGTCCAGCACGTTAAAGAGAGGCGTGTATCGGCACAAGGATTTTTCCCTGCACTGACGTATTCCCCCCCCCCCCCCCATACACAACCAGCTACCACGCTCGTCCACCCCTGTCCGTCAACCCTAACAGAAACGGAGAACGGCAAGGGTAAACAAAAATGCTTTCTCGGTCACCAGGTTGAGAACCCCTGTGTCGCGATCTCGTGTACTTGGTCACGACTTCAGGATTTTGCTTTGTGTTTCTACACTTGAAGTGCCAAGGGGGAGGTTGAGGAGGAGGGCTGGGGGAGGTATAAGGGTAGCAACAGCAGGAGCATCAAGTCCGGGGCTACGAGGATGACGACGTTGCCCTCTCGGCACGGGGGGGGGGGGGGAGGGGGATAAGTGTGAGAGAAAGAGAACACGAGAGAGGTTAGCACCTATCCTGAAGGACAAAGTAAAGTCGAGTGCGCCAAGGGATGGGGGAAGACCAGCTAAGGGATGGTTTTCTAGGCTAGATTCGACTCTGCAGGCGATCCGTTTTAATTAGAGCCTACCTCGAGGCTAGTGAGGTAGACCGACCCACCCCAGACCCAAACCCCAACACATTTAGGAGTCACTAGACGTCATCTACCCCAGACGGCTAACCCTCGAATGAATAATATCACTACCATTAATAATTTCGTTGGCACGTCTTCCGACAGAGACGTCCCAAAAAGACGTCATTGGGAGGGGGGAGGGGGGAGGGGGGCAAAGCCACAGCCGCAGCGTAACCGTTCGAGCTCGAAAGAACCGAAAGAAAAGGGTATGATAAAAGAATAAAAAGTAGTCTGAAAAATTTTCGACTTTCCTATACCTACCGCGAGTGCGAGAGAGACCTACCCAGGGTGAGTTACAAGGACAGAGACATACCCATCGACAAGAATCCGCACCACTTTAATAATTTAAGTACCTCTAAAAAAAAAAAATTCAAAATCACATCCCTTATCCTATGCACACTTGGCAACCGATAAGCCTCTGACATCGCTAACACAATTATCTTGTTTTATCTATCGCGGATGATCTTTCGTCGACGCAACCACTTAGTCATCCAACGTCGAGTCGTTAACATTCCGGACCCCGACATTACTACTTTCCGTCATGGACGACTCGAGGATGTTCACGTTTTTCGCATGTTCCGTCTCAAGCCGAATACACGTGGGTCTGGAAGAGAAAATGATCCCAATAAATTTTGTTCAGGATCCAAACGATCAGAACCACATATACCTGACATCAAAATTTCGTGAATACCGTCTGGTATTTCACGTATAACGCTTTAGGCCGTGAAGTTGGCCGAAGGGAAGAGCGGAGTAACGAAGACGTGAAACGTACTTGGATCCCCACGCGCAACCTTACGTAAGTTAAGTATCCACCAGAAATATCGTCAGATGAGTGACAAGCTCTCAGGGACCTCAGCGACAAACATTCCCCACCACAAACACAATGGAAGAACTTCCAATATACTGTAACCAAAAAGCTCATGCAAAAATCCGCAGTACGAGAAAAAGTTTCTTCAGACGGAAAAAAAGAGAGACCCCAACCACCAGCATGGCGACAATGTCCAACCAAGGACCAGAGAAAAGACTCCATCATCCGGTTTGGTGGAAAAGCCGTGTACAAGGGACACGGTCTGAGAAAGCATCCTCGGCTAAGGGATTCCCCGGGTATCGGAGTGACTTTACACGTAGGGATTCACGAGATAGCGAAGCGTGACAGGACGCTTGGAAACGCGGCCTAAGACCGACCGATACAGATTTTCATCGTCGGAGGAGTCATTGCACTTTATGCTGAATGGGCAAGGAGTCAACAACCCGGTACAGGGACTGGTGTGTCTACTGCCTTGCGGGTCTCTTTATATTTTCTCTGGTCTCTCTCTCTCTCTCTCTCTCTCTCTCTCTCTCTCTCTCTCTCTCTCTCTCTCTCTCTCTCTCTCTCTCTCTCTCTTAGAGTTTGACTAGGATCTATTTTCTCTATTTTTTTCACTCCCCTCGTTCCGTACCCCCACCGAACCCCAACCTCCCCCGATAATTCAGCGACTCTCTCAGCGAGGATCCACGGAGTCAGAAAGAGGTGGGAGCAAGATCAGAATGTGGATAGGTAAGCAGAGGACGGAAGAAGAAAAGCGAGAGAGGGGGAAAACAGGGGGCCGAGGGGGGTTGGGAATGACTTCATGCAACGACGAGCACGAGGAGCACTACCGTAATAAAGTTCGTAATATTTTTTTTTTTTTTTCATATATCATTCACGCGCGTCACTATAGCAGGTCCATGAGTAAAATAGTACTTTTAGGGTAGAGGACGGCTATGAAGGTAAAACAGCTCGTCCCCGGACAAATCCTTTACCCCTGAAGCGACACTAAAGAAATAAATAAAGCGCGTACGCAAGGGGTGGTTAGTGCGAACCAACCGCGTAGGTGATTAAGGTCGGATGTGTCCCGACTTTATTTTCATTTATTATCGAGGAGGCGCAGGGGTGTCGATGGTTCTTACAAAATACTCTCGTGCTCTTGACACGTGCGTAGGCAGCGTGTCTGCCACCCCCGTTCGTCTACGTGAGCATCAAGTCACGTGCACTGGAACAAACCCCAGTCACTAATTATAATAACCCGAGGGCATTTTTGTATTGCGACAGGAGACCACGAGGTGGAGGACCCTACCCTCCGGTGGAAGGATACCAGGACGCTGGGCGCACCTGTACGCGTGACAGTAACGGCACGTGTGGGCGCAGTCCTTGCCAGGGATACAATATATATATATATACACGCACACGTAAATCCTGATATAATATAAAGACGTTAAATGGGTTAACAAGGACGATCACGTTCCTGGTACACCGAGTGAAGCGCAAAAATGAAAGACGTGGCAGCAGCCTGAAGAAGCCTGCCAGAGTCTAAGGAGGAGGAGAAGGAGCAGAGCATCACCGTAGGGAGATCCATCCTGGTTTATGTTGGTCGTAATGACGATCCCAGAGATGAGAAAGGGAGACGCGTGAGGTAGGTCATGGATGAGGTGATCGAGACACCAAGGACCAGTTTGCAGGACCCACAGCGTACCGGTAAACAGTTCCTAACCACGAGGTGGGAGATAAATTTCTCTAAAATGAGAAAAAAAAAGAACTATTAGAGCAAGAAACGACCTGGATTCTTTTCTACCTTTTTTTTTATTCAGGATCAACACATATATGTATATATCCTGCAGTGTCTGCTTTACCTAATATATGTATGTATATGTATACATCCTTTCTAACTAACCTTTCTCCAAGCATTGGAAACGGCCTAAAGGCTGGTTCGCTTCGACGCGAGAGCTATCGCTAAAGCCGTCGGTGACGTTGTCCGGCACTCGTCAACGGGTACCCACCGGTTGTGCCAAAGTGCATAATGGCCAGTAGCCGTGACACATTCACGTGCCAGTTTTGTTAACGCACGTATGTAACGTATCGCGTAGCGAGAGAGAAGAGAGAACAGAAGAGAGGGAGAGGGAGGGAGGGGGGGGGAGACCGTCGGTCAGGGCAGAACGTGAATGCTGGGCAAAGTTAAATAGGCGTGTGGTGTATACGTCCCGGGTGTTCCGTAGTCAGTCTCCACGAGCAGTACTATATATGAGTATACTACTACTAAACCTGGTGTCTATATAGATTGAGACTCTGGAGTACATAAGGGCTATATATACGTATGTGGACAGATGCATGTGAGAGAGAGAGGGTAGTCGGATGGGAACAGTGGGAGGAGAGGAAACGTTCGTTCTATTTTCCGAATAGGATTCAAAGTAGGTGGCCGAGCTGTCACACAATGATTTATATATTTGCGGTTAAGGAGGAGACCTCGGATTTTCCTGAGTTCAGGTTTTGTAGGTATAGGCTGTACCACGGAGATGCTCGATGGAAGGGATGGTAATAAAGGATGATACAGTTCCGTCGAATACCCAGGGTTACCCCGGTGGGCAAGGTCAAGGCTGTCAAAGGTCCATTCAGTGTCTCATGGACCTCAGCAACGAAGCTGGGGATGCGATGGGTGAAGTATCAAAGAGAGGGTGGAAGAGTCTTGAAGCAGTAATACCCTGGTTGGTGGATACCCTGTAGAGGGTTGGATGATGAGAAGCGAGGATGACGACGGGGATGGTTGCTCTCGGTGGTTGGTCTGCTCATTAGTGCCGCGTGCGCACTTTAAAAATAACTACGCTGCCAAATTAACACTCTGAGAATAAGAAGAAGATGAAGTGGCGGGTGGAGAAAGGGGAGTGGGAGGAGTAGGTGGTGGAGACGCAGTGGTGAAAAAAGTATAAGAAAAACATTCATACGGTCGGTCGCTTTAAATATTCCCACCGGTGCTGGCTCTAGGGAACTCGTTAAGAACACGTGCTTTGGATTTCCGAAGCAGCGATGAGGTTCGCGACAGGTTACTTTTTACCAGGTTGGTAGACTTGAGTTAGGTATCTGGTTGGACCTGGAAAGGTGGGTTAGAATCTTTAGAAGACCAAGCAGGTACTCACCTGGACGTCAAAGTGGGTCGTCGTGTCCTGGGGCTGAGGTGGTCCTTGCTGCTGTTGCTGTTGTTGAGACGGTGGCGGACCCTGAGGTGGCGGTGGACCTTGAGCGCCAAACAATTGGGCCGCGTGCGAATGGGGATGCTGAAGATGATGCGTCGGCGGTGCCTGATGATGCTGAAGATGATGTGGCGGGGCTGAGGCGAACGCTGAGATGAAATGATGCTCCTCGCTACCGACAACGTCGACTCCTTGCTTTAGAAGGACGACGCCACCTCCGGCGCTCACTGCCAGGGTGGCTGCTGCGTTCTTCTGAAACTCCTCCTCGCCCGGAGACGGCTGTCGGCTTCCTGGCGTGCGGCTGCAAGTAAGAACAATTCATCAGACAATGAAGGTGTCACGACTATGGTCCAGGTGTCCTGGACCAGCATCATCAGGGGTTCAAAGAGGAGCAAAGAGACGACTGCGAAAGGAAAACCCAACGAATGATCAAATTCTTGGCAAAGTCCACGACCATCTCTCTACCTCAGACTCCGGTTACGTTAGACGCACAATTTTCACTCTCGCTTACATCGACGATAACGCGTATCATCGAACGATCACTTACAATAAAAATGAAAAGTGACCATAATTCATGAGAATTTGCAAAGTCGAATTAAAGATATAAGAAATCGCGTGACTCACGTCAAGATGGAGACAGCTAACGAAATTGTAGAAGCAAGCAGCACGAAGGAGCCGTCTGGTTAATTGAGTTAGTGGGTTAGAGGGATCTACCGGGGGTCAGACAATTTGTCTATACACACTCGTGTTCGTCCTGATGACATTATCCAAAATTTCATATAATTGTACACAGGCACGAGGGCAATCATGATAACAAGAGAAAAGAGAATAAATTACCAAATTCCTTAACAAATTCGATAATTCGCTATAACGCGTTAACACGCAGCACTCGTATACTAAAGTACTTAGCAAAATACTGATAACAGCAGTTCTTTAGAATTATTTAAAAAAAAAAGACATAACAGCACCGTGCCGCAGTATTAAATTTTTTTTTTCTTCTCAACGCGGTCCACAACCAAATCCTGTTATAACTCCCGTGTAAGGAGTTCGCAAGCAGCGCGTTAGAAATTCCGTCTCTATATAAAGAAAGTGACGTGTTTCTCTTTGGAAGTCAGCGTGCTGACCGCCACCCGCCATTCGTAAATGTCAGGGACCGCTGTTACAGCTTCTTAACGTCTATAACGTAATAACCATTGGAAGTCGTAGTTCACTTGAGCCCGTGGAAGACCTCGAGAGCGATAGTCGTAGAAAATCGTGCCCGGAGCCACCGATGAGGATCTGAGAGAAAGTCATAGAAAAATAATAAATACAATTGCCAAAGAGTCACTTGGATAAGTGTAAACTGGGGAAAGGACTTTTATGGATGGTAAATAAATAATATGCATACAGAGATTAGGTACACAGGCTCTGAAGCCTGTATAGCTGTGTAGAAATACAACAGTGAACGGCGAGAAGAATGTATTGCGCAAAAATAATGGCGGAGGTCCCTTTCCATTTTTGCTTTTTTTTTTCAATTCCCCCTCCCGAAGAACCTGGCATTGGAGTAGAGTCAAAGAGAAGAAAAAGTTTCAAACCTATCGACTGACTGGTTAAAAGCCATGGATGGTCGGTACGTCAGTGACAAGATAATGAAAGTCATTCTGAGATACGAATGCTGGCGAGAGTGCAGAGAAAATTCGTCGAACCTTCGATTACAGGTTGGTATTAGAACTGTAGCTTAGGCGCGTTTAGTATTTTGATAATATGGGGAAAGTCTGGAGTGCGGTTTTACGTGTTTTTGTGAAAGGGGGTTGTATGAATATATATATATATATATATATAATTTGTCGATAAAGGCTTGCACAGACTATACAGCTGGATTTGTTACTCAGCAATGGTTTTATATAAGCATCGACAAGAATGTATAACGTAGTATCGAGTGACTGTCTCTTAGGCAGTCAATAGCCTGAATAGTATCACTTAACGAAACGATGAACTTGTCGCGCAGGTTTTTCATCCGGCTTGTGTTTATTGCCGGTAACGGTGCATTTTGTATAACATTGAAAACGAAGCTATAGGTCTAGGAGGCACGATATCGTGGATGATGTTAATAATGGATACCAGTAAAAAAAGAATGAACAGTGAAAGATCTGTAGTACAGCCTTGGTACATTCTCAATGGAGTTTCATTGCAGTAGTTACCGACGGAGCTGGACTAGATACCATAGAGAAATTTGACAAGGATTTACTTTGTAGCAACATAAGTTTCGGTATACAAAAAAAATGTATAATAAAAAAATGTATGACAATAAAAAAAAATGCTCTACCAGACAATTTCGATTACGACAAACGAAAGATCACGCAAGGCAAAGTAAATATTGAAGGAACGCGCGTCGGTAAGGTAGAGAGCAAAGTTGTTAAAAATGCCGCTAGATGGCGGATAAAGACGAGCGAGAACCCAAATGGGCAGTACCCCTTGGTCGTGGAATAAGCCTGTCCTTGAGCAGTAATATCGTCATAGACTCCCATGGTTTATCCTGTGCGTCAACCAGTTGCGCAATGACATTAATACAACACAACAGTGCAAATCCATTCACAGACGGTAAGGAGTTTCTCGCGGTAGGTAAGTCAGGATGGTAAAGACAAATAGATCGATTTGCAATCGAGGAACGCAGCAGGGTTGTGATGCTGGCTTAAGGATTACAGAGCGTGACGGTGAGGTTTAAACCCATCGAGATGAGAACACCCTAAAGGGGAGCAGGAGGAGGATCATTCGGGAAACTGGTGGGGGGATTACTCACTTGAATCCTTTGTCGTCGTCAAGACCATTTTGGGAAGCCAATCCGTTACCCTGAGGACCGTTATCGTCCTTGGATCCGTCGAATGGACTCGCAGAACCCTTTTCCTTCTCCTTTTTATCGGCATCCGAGTTCTGCCGGCACAGGAGATCAAAATAGTATACATACACATCACCTCATTATTTTTAGCGAATAACAATAATCCCAATGGGATTCCTTACCAATCTCAGCGAGACAATTCGAGGCTCCAGATCCTTTGGGGTGGTAGGACTCGATCCAAGAACGTATTCCACCATTTTAACACCGAGACCGCCAGTCTCGCTAAAAAAAGAAATGAAAGTCGGTCAGCATGGTTTCTTATCGATTAAATTTCATAGATCCAAACGTAAATAATCGATTGTATTAAGCGTCTCCTTCTGGATGCGAAATTCTATGCTTTTTATTTCCGCGTTAAACTCTCAAGAAATTTTTATACAGTCCCAGGCATATATTTATATATTCATAGCACATTCTTGTATTATCAGTAACAAAGCTCGCGGCACAATACTCTGACTGATTCAATGACCTTATCACTAATTATGCAATGCTTTATATATATATATATATATCCATTAGTCACCATTAATGATTCCGCCATTGATATCTGAATACAAAATCTCATCACGCACATGTTTAACTCTAGATCAAGTGAATCAATCACGCTCTCCTTTGATTAGGCTCCACATAAAACCGAGTACCTATAGCCCGTTCACGAATTCAATTTATCTCTTTTGATAGAGTCGAAAACTATGAAATTTTCAATGAGCCACAATAGAGGACTTGGCATAAAATTTATGCTAGACCGTACGTAGGTACATAATTTTTAACGCAAATATATTTCTCTCTTCCGGCACGCATTTAAATGATCTTATGTAAAACCACGTGCAACCTCCTAACGATTTCATTGTTTTCGACCTGTCAAAAATAGAAAAAAAAAGAAAATATTGAACCCCTAGACTGACTATATCTCCATAATAACGATTCCGAAGTAGTAACAATACAAACCTGCTTCTGGGGCTGAGAACTGCACCCTCTGAGGTCTGATGATGGTACCCAGTACCAACCCCAATACGTCTACCAGTACCCATCGAGATCGGTTGTGAAACAGCATGATCTAAAATCATAAAAAGAAAAAAAACATCGGTCAATACAAAAAGATCCAGGTGAAAAAACAAAAGTGTCATAAAGTACAGAAAAGCCAATGCAAAGAGTAAAAATTTCAAGCGTAGCTTCCACTATCAACATCGACCGCGAAATAAATGAAATACAGATAAGAGTACGAGATACATCAACCATCCCCAGCATCTTCGGTTAGGCCCCCCCAAGTCCAGGTCTATTCAGCCTAAGAGCGAGATCAGCTATTCGTAGGTAGCATTCGAGGGGGTAGGTTTTAGGGGTTACACCAAGAGCCCCTGGGGTTGATGAGTAGGTACGAGCCTGGGCGTTCGGACGTTGCCCCCACCGCTACCGATGCCGGGCGTCTGTCGCCATAGCAACAGCCGCGTTGCACCCATCGCCACGTCGCACACATGAAAACGCGACCAGCCACGATCTGCCCGAAGCGTGGCCCGTTTAACGTGCGACGAGGAGGGCGCACCAGGTCCAGGGTCTTACCCCAACATTGAAGACGGACAACGTAATGACGTATTTCAATAGCAACATTAACCCAACTCCCCCTTCCAGGCCCTCGGCAACGTTCAACATTTTCCTCCTGGTTCCTGATTACTTCAAATTTCTTCGCGTTCCAGAGTATACGGACTCCTAACTTTTATATATGAACTCGAAAAAAAAAGCAAAATAGAAAATAAATAATTCCAATACCTGAGGTACTCCAGGTAGAATCGCGCCACATCTGGTGGTCTCCCAGGTGTAGTATCCCACCGCCTTTTACACCCCCTTCGTCCTTCGAGCCGCCTTCGTCGACGCCCCATAGCTTTTTTGCCGAGGGTGCGATCTGAAACAGAAAACGTCAAATCGTATAAGCTTCGGACACTTAGCACGGACACGAACCACATTACGAAATAAATGCATTACACCGTAGCACCATGTATAAGTGGGTAAATATCAAAGCCTGTGACACAATGCTACGTAAATTCACGAGGTGAACCAGGGCGAAGATTAGAGGGGGGGACGGGGGGGGGGCGTCACGCACACAATGAAAACCTAGTCCAACGTTACCTCACAAAACTCAACCCTAGAAACAATGTCCATTGTGTGGCAAATGGTTGAACCACAGTCACCGGGTATTATCAGGAATACCAAAACAGCGACATTTATCCCCACCCAGCATTAATACCAACACAACAGTGAATTTCTCTTTCTAGCCTTCCTTCCAACTCACCGTACCACCATAATCTCCCGTACCAACAGAACGAAAATGACTCCTAGGGGGATGGCCATTACGTGGTGCCTGGACCGGAGTATTAAACGCCGGAGATCGACCTTTCGACCTGGCTAAGAAAATAAAAAAATTCCCCAGATCCTTCACGAGCGATTTACACTGTATTTTCTAAATTCTACGGTAAGATTATAAATGTCTCCCCCCCCTCTCCCCCCTCGCCAACTCATATCGCACTATATTCCATCTTTCTGAAGCTTTATGACCCAATACCGCAAGAACACTCGGATCCTGACCTCAGTCGTAAGGCAGAGGCAGGTCAGTGATGTAACGAGCCAGACTCTTTTTTTTTTCGCATAACCAGAACAACTAATGACATACCCGCGCACTCTTATTATTGTACGAGGCAGGCACCGTGGTATTAGTCAGAGTGGCAATTACACGCGAAATATCCCTGGAGTCATAACCGAACGTATGCGGCTCAACTGATTTAACATCGAAGTCACCAGACCCGAGCAAAGTTGCCTACGGTAGTGAGGGAGCTAGAGCGACGTAGGATGTAAACAGGCGTAGGACACGTCTTGCTGTGTATGGATGCAGTTATGCAGTCGATTGCATAAGGTTGCAGCGGTGCGGTCGAAAGGCACGGGAAGAAGGCAAGCCGACGATTTTCTTCATGGAAACTGAGCCTCGAGGAATACAATTGATTGGGTGAGGAGCTGCATCGTGAAAATCTGGTGAAAAGACGATTTCCTTGGCTTTCGAAAATTTTCAAAGGGGGAGAGAGAGGGACGAGGAGGTCCTCTGTTTTCGTTCCACAGAGAAAAAGGGGAAACAACGCGAGTAACTGGTAAAAAGTAAAAAGCAATCCGAGTAAAGTTTCTGGACGCGAAAAAAACGAAAGTAGGAAAAAAAAATGGCTGCTACGAATCGAATCTCGAAAGCAGCAGTAACTTTTATCTGTGGTAGCTACTAATAGCATAGAAACACGTCCATAGGGATTTTAATTTCGTTATTGTTTATAATTCGTATTCGTTAACCGTGTTGAGTTTTCTTCACTGGTTTTTTACCATACGTGTAAAGAAAACGAAAAAAAATTCCCTATAGAAATTTCGAAACGAACGTCAATACCCGAGATAACGTATTGCAATCGATAGGAGCCCCCCCTCGAACCCTCCACACGTCCGCCCCTGTTCACGATGGATCCTCGCTACAGTGAAACCGTCAATGATGCATTTCGGTCAGAAATTAATAAAACTGAATGATCGATCTCACGAGGAGATTCGTCTCTTGCTATTTCTGTTGGTATCTATGAGTAGCGCGTGGCGCCACGATAAAAAAAAATCCAAAACTGGTCCCCCCCTCTTTAAAGTCCCAACCCCATTAAGACAACCGGTTAGAAATCGTATGGGAGAAAAGGTGTCTCCGAGAAAAGTGACTGTGAACGATATCGTAGCGGTCAAGATTATCACCGACAGTGATTGAAAATACGAGGAAAAAAAATTACTAAAAAAAAAATGATCCGCCCCTGAGCACGGCACTGCAGTCCCACTGCATAATGATGAAATTAGCAGGGGCACGACGATGCGTTTAATCTCGACAAGACGTCAAGGCGACTAGAAATAACATTAACGAAAAAACCACGAGATTGCAGATTTTCTTATCCAAGCGACAGATCTTTTAAGGTGCAATAAAAAAAATCACTAGAAATAGTATCAAACTGGATAATTGCCTAAAAATAAGAAATAAAAATGGTCCACAGGTAATTCCACAAATAATTTGATTTAAAATAAATATAACAACATACGTCATAAGTCAGACACGAAAACGAACGAATATCGAAAAATATCGTTCGCCCAAGATTCCAGAGTGAACGAGGCTTTACGTGACATTAATAAAAAAAAAACTATAAAGGAAATACCAGAAATACATGCTCGGGCCAGCTGGGTACGCCGGTGATGCCCATGTCAATTGAGGTTAGGTTATCCGTGGAAGAAGGTAAGGTAATCTTGAGGTAAGGTAAGGTAAGGAAGGGCGGCTCGGTCAGTCGGGGGTTGGTGCCGGGCGTATCGACCGCGTCGCGACGGAGACGGCGTCGCGGCTGGTCGTCGGCGTCGGTGCGATGGGAACGACGTCGCGCTCGCTACCGTCTCTGCGTATCTTCTCGCGGGATACACCCTGTCGGTGACAGTGGTGGGTAGGTAGGTAGAAGGACCAGAAGGCAGGGGAGGTTGATATAAAGAGAAGGTCCCGAGACAGATGTATGAGGTAGTCAAAGGGAGAAAAACAAGTATGGAAACATTAAAAAAAAAAAAATAGAAGGTACCATTACAGTACCATAAAAGGGAATAGTACAAAAGTTAAAAAAAAAAAGAATCTTTTACTGTACAGTAAAATATTGAGAAAAAAAAAGACCATACAACAGGTACAGTACAAGTAGACGCATAGCAATGAATTGCAGTACGGAGAGAAAGTACCGGGCGCAAGTACTCAACTAGCAGTTTGCATACAGATCATTCAGGTGGAACGTTATAAACGTATCCTTGTCGAAGGAGAAAAGTTAGTAGCAAGAGGTTATACGGGGATAGCGGCAAGAGGGTATAGCTTTGAGTATAGCTGAAAACACGGGTACTGTATACGTATATACAGACAGTATAAGGTGACGTATAGTTGCGTAGAGACGTGGGAGTTCTAGCTGGTGGTGGAAGCCGTTGCTGCTACTGCTGCTGCTGCTGCCACGGGGCCACCGACCCTCCCCAGGTCCCACTCGGGTCACGGCCACTGTCCTCCGGAGTAACCGGAGCGGCCCGCGCGAGAGACAAGCAAAGAGAGTCGAGAGGTCCTTTGCTGCGAACGTGTGTTGAATGTTTTTACGCACAGGGAGAGCTGCGTATTGGACGACGCTGCTTTATCCCACGAGTATTCAAGGGGAAAAAAGTATTCGAGTACTGTTTTACCGACGTGACAGGACGCCCGAGACTCCCTGTGAGAATGAGAAAGACAGAACGACCAAATGAATATGACGTAGGAGAGAGAGAGAGAGAGAGAGAGAGAGAGAGAGAGAGAGAGAGAGA
>JASANN010000003.1:87939-200881 GCA_031762395.1 Calameuta pygmaea | reverse complement strand
AGAGAGAGAGAGAGAGAGAGAGAGAGAGAGAGAGAGAGAGAGAGAGAGAGAGAGAGAGAGAGAGAGAGAGAGAGGGGCCATCATATATACATATATATGCACGCGCACACACTAATCTAAGGCCGAGGCTGCCGCTTGCGCTTGCCAAATGGCCAAATTCTGGCCCTGACATGATTCCGCGGGGACCCACGCGTCACGGGCCGGGCCTTGCCAAGGGGGGTCCTGCTCAGATTCGTTAAATTTGCACACATATCTTGAAAATTCTTTAGAGACTTATAGGCAACATTTCGGACAAGTCTCGCGTAACTGTATATTAATATTGCACATTTCTCAGACTGCCATTCACCGATAAGAATTAACGCTACTCGGTCGATCTTCGTTGCGGCTCGTGAATTTACTTTTCTTTCTTTCAATCGTATTTGTTAACCCTGATTGCCCGACGTGGGCGTAGGTGACCCGGTAAAACTCTGGAGGGCATTTCATCTTGGGCGTCAAACCCATAGAGATATGGTTGTCGATCTGGATATGGGAATTTCCTTTCCTTTTACGGCCTGATGAAGGACTTCGGTCTCTTTTCTCATGAAGACGATACTGCTATACGTTCCTCCGGGGATTCTATAATACAGACTTTGATCTCGACCCGTTGCTTGCCGTACGAAAAAAAATAATCTTGGACGCGTCACAGATCTGACGAGGGAGTCGTCGTCTACGTCATGGATATGCGATATATCGTAAATCGACGCTGATGGCGTATTAAAGAGAAGGAACTTGGTGCGCTATATGATGTAAAAATAAACAAGAAATGAGATTTCTTGTTCTATTTTCTCCGACGAGTAGACGAGTAGAATATGTATTATTGACGTGGACGTTTACCTTTTTGCATGAGTCTGTCTTTCAAAATAAAGAACAAGACGGTAATAACAATGAAGAAAGGTAGGTTCAGGTTGAGCCAGCTGCTCCTCTGGCGGAATTACGAAACGCGAGTTTGTTTGTCACTAAAGTGACGCGGTGAATCCTTCAGGTGGGTATATGCTCAATGTTGTACGCAGTTGTGAATGGCAGCCTAATCTTCGAACAGAGAACATGGGTGCAGCATGTTGCACATGGGCAAACGGAGTCCGGAGGTTGATGTGCATTTATCCAGAGCAGATTTTCGTGGGCGATCGAAGACGTAGGTTAGGAGTGGCGTGGGCTTTTATGGCTTAAGCCAGTTTGTGTGTACGGTGCATGGTTAGTAATTGGTCTGTACGAAAGCCACCTGGAATTCGTATTCTAGAAACCCTAGAATCGAATTGACAGTGCTATCTACACTCTGTTTCCATTACACTGTTTTCGATAACGATCTTCTGTATTTGAAGTGACGGCGTCTGATTTCCATTTCCGGTCAGAGTGAAATTTGACGAGGGTTCAAAGAATATGAAAATAGTCCTTCGCGAATTTTGGACTATCTTTCTTCAGACAGAGTAAGGGATGCTATTCTGTTTGGTATAATGGACGCTTCATATTCAATTTTGTAGTTTATACCTATTAATGGAAGTTTGGTACTCACGTGGCCGTTTCTGAATTGTTGCTGCTGCTGCTGCTGCTGCTGCTGTTGTTGTTGTTGTTGTTGTTGTTGTTGTTGCTGCTGCTGCTGCTGTTGTTGCTGCTGCTGCTGCTGATGATGAAAGAGGGCCACTTGTTGCTGAGCTGTCATCTGGTTGTTTAGGTACACAAGATGCTCTGCAGTTGGTGCTCCGCTCTGGATATAAAAGATGAAGAAAATAATTAAAAGAGAACTTAATATTACTTTTTTGCAATAACAGATGCATAAACGTATGCATGATCTTGTGTTCTTTTTTATCCAAAAATCATGGAGGATGATAAAGATCAGGAAACGTATATGGAGCACTATCACGTGTATCCTGTATCATGAATCTGTAGATATAGGTGTGTGTGTGTGGGGGCGGGGGTGCGGATGGTAGGGGGATGAGAACCAGTAAGGCAACTTGCAAGGATGCCAACTGAATAATACAGAAAACTCGCTTCTGCCAATAAAAACCATCATTCTCCTTGCTATGTGCTTTGGTACGGTGCGACAGTTAAGCATTGCCTTTTTTTAAATTGTATTTACCTTAAGTTGCATGGGGTGTATCTCATAGGGCAAGTGAACATTGTTCATTGCTTGAAGGCCAAGTTGTTGTGGTTGGCTCTGCTGCGGCACTCCCAGCTTAGTCATTGGATACTTCCATTTGTCATGATTCTGGAACCAATCGGTAAGACATAATAATATTATTGTTGCCTAGTCTTTTCGATAGAAGATATAGCAACATTTCCATAGCGATACTAATTTGTAAATAATCATTCGTTACAGTTGTGTATAACTGTGTCAATTTTACATATTAAAGAGTAGTCGATACTTACGTTATCGATAATAGCATCATCTGCTAAGGCCCAGGGTCTAGGCGGTTGTTTTGTTTGAAAACTGGAGGGTTGCGCGTTAAATTCAGGTTCAGTTGGTCGCTGAAAAACATAGCTAACCATAGCATCGTCTTGAGTCCTACCGACTCCCATTTGATGAGTTTGTCCAGATTGAATACGTATTCCATCGCCACCAGCCATAACTTGAGCACACTGATCAGCCTCCTACGATAAAGAAAAAATCGTTATAACAAAACCAACTTGCCCCGATACCTCAGAACTAACTGTAACTCTCTTACAATAACCTCCACAAATGCATTATAACCAAACTAATCAAAACCTACACCAAAATCTCAAAAAAAAAAATCCTTAAACGCTCCAAACTAACCTCAACATTCATATATAATCTAAGTATCATGACTTCACAACAAAATAAAGAACTAAGAACGTGCAACATTCCATGATTGGAAACAAAGGCGACCACAGGACGCAAGCAACGTGCAGTCCCACGCTACTCCAGAGCTAAAATCCCGCCGAGTAATGAAATATTAAAAAAAAGAAGACCTTTCCCACAGCCCGAAATTCTCCAGGAACCAAATACAAGATACAAACTAAGGGTAGAACAATACGTACAGTGGGTATGTGACCGTTGGCAGAGGGATGGTGCAGCTGTATGGGGGGTGCCGGCTCGCCCCCACCGCCGGCGCCGCTTCCCGCACCGAGCCACTTCATGTTCCTGTCAAGCACACCGCTTCGCAGAATAGGAGGTATATCCTCACTAAGGATGCTGTCACCTCTCGCTGACGGCGTCCGGATGATGCCACACAACGGCCTACGTAGAGATCATGTTCCTCGCTTGGCTAGCATGACATCTCGCTTTCCTCGGCAATGCGAACCGACCAGTCAGTCAGTTGAGACTTAAGAAAGAGAGCGCCACTCGGCAGCAGAGCAATGGCAGGAGGATACCCGGCGCGCCGCCGCCACCGGATTTTTGACAACACTCGTAAGAACACAAAGGCAGACCCCGGATGCCGAGTACACCGTATAAAGCGTGTACGCACTCCTCTTTATAACCTTACTTTTCAGTTGTAACAATGAAAAAAAAAAAAAGCGAGTCTCGCACACCCTGGCTCCGAGGAGTAAACCAAATGAATTTCACAGACTCCAGAAGCTATGGTCGAGTAAAAGAAGTACTAGGAACAAGTGCAGAACTCTCTCGTCCCTTCGAGTATAGCCTCTCTCTTTCCTTCCTTCCTGATTAACCGTTTCTCTTGTTGCTCCTGCCGTATACTGGTCTTCCTTTTTTTTTACCTCCTGGACGTCCCTTACGTTCTACGGTAGAAAGAATCAACTCGGGTTACCGATTATCCGAGTCTTTCCAATTAATTTTCCCAGTCTTCACGTTTTTTCCCCCTTTTTTGTTCTTTCCTTCCTTCCTTTCTTTTCTTTTCTCTTAGCCGACCGAGCACGGACGCCCCTCTTATGTGCAGACCCTCGCTGCTCACCAAGAGACGGGACTCACGGTTCTGTGGGGTTAACTGTTATAATATACTCACTTTGTAAAACTAGCCTTAAATACACTATTCACACGTATATACAGCCGGGTACAGGATCGCGACTCGCGTCCACCGGCATTCGCGTTATTCGCGTGCTAGGATGCACCGCGATTTCTACTACCAGGGCCAGCTCCGCTCTCGACACTCGGCTAGAAACGGCGGCTGCCAACTGCCGACATTTTTCTTTTTTGCCGCTGCGCACGCGCCTCTCTTGCCAATACACATGCACGCATATACGCTCCCCTCTCTCACTCTCTCTCTCTCTCTCTCTCTCTCTCTCTCCTAGTATATTATAGGTACAGTCAAAGTATAATATAGCATTGTATAATATAGTACAGTATAGTACTTATACACCATACTGTACATTTCACATATCCTACACAGCCTGATATTCTCTGTCTCCATAGAAGAATCCTCTCACAGCGGTTCTCCAGTCCGTCCTCTTGGTTCAGCATAAATTTAGAGGGTGGCTTTTGTATTTTACGAATCTACAAACTCCTCATCCACCAGGACACAAATAAATTTCATGACGGTCAATCAGCACGTACCGAGTATCACTGGCGTAGCTGGGGATTGTGGTTGGCGGTTTGTAGAATATACAGAATCACTAGAATTTTCATCACGTTACACAAGGTTATATTTAATAACTTTCTTTTGCGACGTCTCATACGGGAACTGGCGCTCCGATTAATTCGTAAGGGCGCTCAACTCCTTATCATTGTGTCTCTCTTGTAGGTATCTTAACAGTCCAAGTGTTTTTTTTTGCGAACATCGCGAGGATGCTTCCCTCGCAGATGGTTTTCAAGGAAGGAGGTGTCGCCCTTCAAAGGGGGGGACATAAGGACGGGTTTAAGGTACGGGATGTAGTAATTAATCTAGTTGGCTAGTAGTGCGCTGAGGTTTGAGGTCGACGACGTTTTAAAAACCTGAGCCTCGTTCGTAAGAGCCAGCCAATGTACATTCCCTAGGTTGGCCCTTTTTTTTCATTTTCTTTTTCTTTTTTATATAAATCGCAAAACTCCTTCCCCAATTCTCTTTTGCTTCCGTTCTTCTCTCTTTTCGCGAAAGACTCAGAAAAAAGGCTTTTAGAAATCAAATGAAAGTCACAAAGTGAAAGCACAGTTTGATACTCAAAATTTTACCAGCCTCCGATCCTCGCGTTAATTCTGAAAGGACCTCGTAACCAGTGCGACAGTCTAAAAAATATTTATTTTTAACTGAAAAGTCGAAAATTGAGGCGGCATAAATTTTTTTTTTCTTTTATAGAGCAGAAAGAGAGAGAGAAGAGAGTCACGATTCAATTATAACATGTATATACATATACATATACTACTCAGGTAAAAAATATCATAAACCTCTCACTGGTGTTTTTTAAAAACGAAAATCTGCTAATTCAATTTCTTTCTTTTTTTTTTTCTTTCTTTTATCTTCGTTCCTTCCATAATATTCTTGTTTCATTTTCTTTCATTTCTCTTTTCCAGCTTAGTCGAACACAATTTTCTCATTCTGTCCACACGCACATGCACGCAATCTCCCATACATTCCATGTACACATCTGACACGCAACGTTCGCACAAATATTTCATTCTTTCGCAGTCACGATTCCTCACAACGAACGCCGATAGAAACCTGCCGTCGTTAATTGTGTTAAAGGGGGGAAAAAAAAACTAGCACGATTCTTTTTTTTTTGCAGTCGCCAATAGGGACTATTTCGACCTGAGGAAACTCACGTAAGCCGTCAATATCGAAATCGTCGGCTACAAGAAAAATACCATGGGGGATGAACAAATTATCCGACGTCCTGAGAATTAACTCCGTATATGGGAATACGTGAAAAACAATGAGACCTTAACAGAAAACCAATGTTACAAAGACGAAGAAGAAGAACAAAAGAGCACCACGACAACAAGGAGACAAAGAAAGAAAAATATAAAAAAATCTTAGGGTAGTCAGGTTGCTTCTCTTATCTCGTGATAATAACATTTGTATAGCCATTATCAAATCGGTATGTCTCGTTAAGGCGGCTTGCATGAATTTCCTTGTTGGCGACGATACAAATATTATATATATATATATATATGTTTATATATATATTTGTATATATATAATAATAATAATAATAATAATAATGATAATAAGTAACTATATAACCTAACGATCTTTCGTTTAATGCTTCAATAATATTAATCATTAAAAATAACTAAAACGATAGAGAAATATCCTATTGATAACTGTAATCAGGAGTCAGCTGTGTTTGTCTGCCTTGCTTTCCTTCTTTATCTTTCTTTTTCTCTCATTTGTCCATTGGGTGTACATTACGCTCCTCATATATGTATATATGCACGTATGTAAAGTATTTACAATTTATTTTTTTGTCTTCTTCCTTTCTTCTTCTTCTTCTTTTTCTCTTTCGTCGGAATTCTGTGATCGTTTATGGTGTAGGCACTATGGCTTTGGAGGTACCCTAAGTTGTTACATTAGCGTACGCATCCTTAAGGGTCGTCGAGGGTGAGAAAGTCTCGTCGGATTCAGAATGCGACACAGCATCTGGACCAGGGCTGAGATTTATTGAATTTTTAATTTTTTTTTCTCACCCGTAAATTTTCGATTCTTGTTTGCATTGATTGATTTTTTGTCCATTTTTTTTTTAATACACGTAATTCGTATCTCAGACCGGGTCCAGGAAGTGACCGCACGACGAGGAACTTCCTCCCGTTGGGATCCTTAATCAGGTCCAGAATAGTACTGTATCCTGGAAATATCTTAGACGATAATATTAATAGTATTAAATATGCGTTTACACGAGATGATAGCCTAGAGGTTTTGCTGAATTTTTTTTCTTCTTCTTTCTTTTCGCTCTTCGTTTAATTTCTTATACAGAATTAGTGAGTTCGTCCCCGTGTTCCTGACTCTATTGACGGATTAACAGCTGGTGCAGCTTCTTGTTAACTAAACGCGATAATATAGGATGACGACGAGTATTTCCGTAATTTGTAAATCATTCGCTGCTTGCATAGACGAAGCGATTGGTTCTTTTGTTTTCTCTTCTCCATTGTTATATACGATCAGTAGAACGAGTCAAGAGTTTCGTGATAAAACGTAGCGTCAGAATCAAATAAATGTACAACCAAAAAGATACGTAGTTAAAAAAAAATGTAGTCGAGTATCAAAAGAAAAAAAAAAAAAATAGAAAAGAAAAGATTAATCAAAAACAAGACACGTTGTACATGCGAGTTTTCATTGTTACCCTTATTTTTCCATTGTCTATCCTAGATTTAAAAAAATCTACGTGGAAATTGTGAACTCACGCGTCCTTTCAAAAATTGAATAAAACCTGTCGAAAGTCCTCGATATCTTTATAGAAATAATTATCTGTATCGAACTAGACGGACTTTTACATTAATCGTGGAATTCGCAGTAATCTCTCGTTGGTTGTACGTCCATCCTTATCTTGCTACAATTTCTCCCAGCCAAAAAGGATTCCTCTATTGAATTAAAGCAAAGTGTCTGTTTCCATCAATGACGTGATATGTTCATCCTCGTAGCCCATGGGAATAGATTCGTTAAACACAATAGAGAGTTTGATGCTTGTAAAAAGTTCCATTTTCAGATTGGCCATTGAAATTATAATCTTCAGGGTCGAAATGGACGAACGGTGAAGCTAATGATAGACTGGATGACTGGTTGAGAGCGAAGCATTAATTCGGTGTTGTCTTTTCCTTTTTCAGTGGCATTTTAATGTCCTTCTATAGTTGTGGCCCCACGTTCATAGAGACCCTCCGGAGATGAACTCAGAGATTTAAAAAAAAAAAAATTGCCGTATCGTTTTGGACGATCAAGTTGGATCCTAGAAGGAAAAGTCGAAGAGATCCGTGAGGCCTTCCTCGGTGCCCAGGGAGAAGGCGTAGTCGTTCACAGAGAGTGGTGGTTCCAGGGACAGGAGAGGCTCTCCGAAATCAAGAATACTCATATCTGAAACAAGGTAATTAAGATATGAAGATTATGAATAACTATGTCACAATAAGACTACAAATACAATTCCATAGCTTTCTATAAGATAAGTATGAATCCCAAAAGCATTGTTATTCCTTGATCCTCGTTTCCAGCTGGGATTAATTATATATTAAATTATACAGGGTCATCCATTTAAACCGTATGTGTAGCTTGATAATAATTTCTATTAAGCAATGCAATTTGGCAACGTTGTTCAATGGAAACGTAAACATTGTCTGTGACTTTAAATAAATGTAAACAGTTGACACTCCATTGCCCTAAAAGCTTCTGTATAAACAGATCTTGAGATTTTTCAATAAACAAACATGGTTTCCCACAATCTGTCATAAGAGTGCGGAGCAAGGTATCTGATAAATATTTATTAAAAGCACAGATTCATGAAATCTTTTTAGTGTATCATTGAAGCATCTTGAATCCTCCAGGTATGAAGTTTTGAAAGTGACTGTGAAATTCGAAAGAACGATTCTCTCACTGAGATCACATGGTTTATGCATTGTTTATGAGGTTCAACAACTTTTTTTTTGCAACTATAAAGAAACGTACCTTCGCGCGACAGTGCTTGATGTTGTAAACCGTTACCTAAGTAGAACTCTGCCTGTGATGTGATCTTTATATGTTAAACACACAAGTCACAGCCAGAGCTCCATCAGGGAACGGCTATAGTCGTCGGTCAAGAGAATACAGAGAATTTCAAAGAAGAAAAGCGACTACTTGTGTTTGTACGTAGAAAATGAGAAAAGAAAGAAGCAAGTTTCGAAACGTTCCTTTCGAAGTCGCCAAACTTCACTCTTCAGGAATTTTAATTGTTTCTGTGAATCAACGATTCCTGAACGAGTGACTAAACTGCGACTGGAAAGAAACGCCTCTGGAAAACCACGTTGGCGATACAACGTGGACAGTAATGTAGGAAGAGTGTGAAAAGCATATTTATTAGAAGATATAAGAATTCGATAACGAAGCAGGAAGAAAGCAGAAATGAAAGAAAAAAAAGGGGGAAAATAGGTAAATGCAGGATAAGTTGAGGAAGAAAGAAATAAGAAAAAGAAAAATCATAGGGTGAAGTTTCATGCTTAAAAAAAATGTGTTAATTGAAAATAAAGAAAAGTGTATGATGGTTACATGCGCCCATGATACAACCAGCATAGAAAAGCATACGTGGATAAATTTTACAATAAAAGTACAGAGTCTGAAGAGTCGTCTTACAAAGCCACACAAGAATATCATTTCGGGTTGACAACTATTCAGTCACTGCTTCGTTTCTATGTACATTGCATACAAGCCCTTAATATTATTGGTCAGTAGTTACAGTACGTGAGTGACTATTTTATAAATCTTAAAAAAAAAAGAAAGCGTAATCCAGTTTCTGAGTAAAGCATAAATTATAAAAACATAAGTAACGTAAAGCGTAATAGGATCGAGCTACTCGGATGTCACGTTTGTCTGTCACCGATGATCCCTACCTGGCGTGGTGTTCTGATCCTCTGTCTGAAGTTGGAATCTGCCACCTCCCATAGGACCAAAATCATCGGATTCGCATAGGAGGGCATCCCTCATTCTTGCTGAGGAGGTAGTAGGCGTCAGTGTGATCGGAGTACTTGGATCAGGATTAAGATGATCCTCGACAGAGGGTACAGGCTCCACCTTGACGTCACCTCCGCCGACCAGCAGTTCCGGAGGGAGACAAGGCATCGGTGGCATCTTTGACGATGTGTGAGACGTCGTCCTGTGTCCTGGACTCGACGTCGACTTCACTCCAAGATCATCAGGACACAGGAACACTTCGATCTCGCCATGTTGTGACCTCATGTGTATCTGGAGCTTTTTTTTGTTCGAGTAACAGAGAACACAAGATTATATTTGTTTCCTTTTCCATTTTTTATTCCTTTCTCTATTTTCACTACCTTTGGCTGACCGAAGGCGTTCACTGGCTGAGGAACATGGAGGGTCGCTTCCGGTGGTGCCTTCACTGCCATAATCGCCTGATCTCTGTAGGCCGAGACTGAGCGTAAATCGTGATACGTCACGTAAGCGTATTGCCTGTCTGCGCAGAGTTCACGTAGATTTTTCTCAGCACCGTGAATCAATCTGTCCAGAGTGTTCTCCTTGGCCTCAAGATCGGCGACCTCTCTCCTAAGGTCAGCAATGTCGTTTTGTTCACCCGGCAACTGTCCACCCCTGGAATAAGAAATTATTTTCATGAAGACAGCCGTACAACGCTCAGTGAGAACTAAGGTTGAATAAAAATAAAAATATATAAAAATCGACTCACTTCCACTGAATATTATTTTTACTCTTTTTCTCCAAAATACCAATCCCCTCCAGTACGTTTGTGATGTCGTAGATTCGACGTTTCTGCACTTCCAATTTCTCTGAAGCCACATTCAGATCGACCACGCCGTCGTGACTGCTTTCCACCAGGTTGATAAATTTCTTCGTGAGCAAACTCAACGACGTGTCGTACCGTGTCCTCTCTACGGGCTTACCTAAGCGAGAAGTAGCTACTTAAAAAAATGTCTTACAAATTCTACGTAATGAAGATTAGATAATACTTGAAGAATATGTAATAATCTCAAATTACTCTTTGTGGGCGTGTGACTCGTCAATGAGTTTGAACCGGACCTTCTGCGTTTACCGCGTGGGGCCTTGAAGGCTGATTGACTTGGTCCTGTCGTACTCACTTCCAAGTTCAGTCTTCTCTTGACTGCCTGGACCGAAATCTATAAACATTACAGGACAAACATGATACAAATTTATCCAAACAAGACACTCGAGTACTATCAGCTTGTAAATTGTACCTCAGCTCGAGGCGGAGGCTGTGCTGGTCTCCTGGTTACTTGGTAACAAGGTGTCTGTCCATACTGATGATCCTGTAGATGAGGACTTGGCGTTTCCTCAGCTATCCTTTGTGCCTGGACTTCGTCCATGGATCCTTCGTCTATGAACTCTGTCTTGACTGTAATTAGAAAATTCTTATGAGTCTCGTTCATAAAAAAATTAGATGAGATCATACAAGAGTCTGGAATATCTTACCCAATTTTGTTTGAGCCATGTCTGGCGTGACGGGTCCAGCAGGATCCTCCAGGATAACCTGTCTCCTGACACGAGGCATCCTGACGGCTTTAACGAATCTGTCGATCAGGAAAGTGAATCAATGAAAATTAAAAAGAAGAAACAAAGTCAAAAATACATGTCATATCTGAGTAACCCGGGTCAGAAAGTTTTCTCAAGACAGTGGAGTATCATTGATACGAGATACGTGAACCATAAATGTGCGATACACAGCGACTCGTATTTTTATCAAAGAGCCAAACCGATTAAACTTCAATGTACGATTTGATTGACCAAAGCTTGCCGGATCCTGGACACCAGGTCATCACGACACCTAGAACATTCATGCTCGCGTCTGATCTCTTCCTCAGAGTACCTTGGTACCTACCAACCTGAAATACGCCTATGTAAAAATCCACCCACGTTCTCCTCCTCTGAGTACCTTAACTTTCACAGTATAATTCCAATAACAATTTAATCAAACCATAGATAATGCTCCTAATCACACTAGTAAATACCGAGCATACATTGTAACGATCATACTGATAATGAACAGTGAAGAATTCTCTCTAAATCATTCAATGAAAATGATTAAGGTATAAAATATTTATATGCACCCTAATCAATTATATTCACAAAATCCATTCTGAATTATACGACACTAGGGTAACTGCAGAGGTCTTGGATTTCTAGCTGGAGTAAAAGGGCGTGAATGCTGACCTAGGAATTCTAGAAGGTCCCTAAAACCAGAGGTATAAAGGGACGAAGGACCTGAGGACGCCATTGGAATTTTTTTCATCTTCCAAATTCGACCCCAACGCTTCCCAAACGATTTTACCGGTTTTCCCAACCAAGCGCACCGCATCGAACGATCTTCCCCTACAGTCAAAGCCATCACCGGTGTCAGGATCCTTGCAGCATCTTCCTAGTCGCGTATTGGAAGATTTGCAGTGTAACAGTCAACCATCCCAAATCTATCAGTATATAATCCAGCGACGTGGCAAGGGAGGAGGTGAGTCTGAAGAAATTCAATAGATTCTCTGAATCGCCAGTGAAACATGGGGAAGGTCCTAGGAGCCGGGTATTTGTCTAAAAGAGAAAGAAAGAGAAAAATGGCTCCGGCTTTGAAAGCCAAGGGAAAAGTATCGGCAACCCACCACAGTAGGATCCTGATGTAGTTATCCCGTGTATGCGGCAACTACACAGAAGACTCATCCAACAGGAGTCCTGAATAATCCCAGGACTGGAGAAACATCTGTCAGAGGGAAATGAGAATGAAAAAATATTGCTGAAAATTTATACACAGCGAGAGAAACTTACGTGCTGAAATGCTTAAAAAGAAAATTGACAGATTTCACTACCTGATTTCCACTGTCGATCAGCTGTTAAGGATCTACAGTAAATTTCCAATTATAATCGAATCTCTCAATGCTCCCCAGTCCGAATGATCAAATCTTCAAAAGGTACGCAGCCACGTTGTCCATCCTGAAGTATCAAGTGTTTTGGTTATGTCGTACCGCAACACTCATCTCCGACTCCACAATATATTTCTCATACAGTGTATACAAGCTCTTGCGAAGTTTTATCATCACCAGAGTGGAACTTCGCGTGGTTGATAATTTCGTAAACAATTAAGGAGCCACTCGCAACGTCGTACATTATACATGACACGAGGCGTCCACTGGCGTCGTGACGAGCGTGGCATGGCCGCTGGAATTTTCTCAAAGCGTCGTAGAAAAACGTGCAGGATAACAAAAGTCAATATTCTCATTGAACCTGCATTGCCAATAGGCTACGAAGAAGCTGCAGTAAGTTCAGAAGTACGAGAAGGTACATAACCAAAAAAAAGACAGGATTCAAAATTGCTCTAAAAAAAAACAAATGAAAACAGACCCCAGCAAAACAAGAGAAGATCACTGCAGAGGCTGAGAATGCCGGTTAGGATGTCTAAACAAAAAAAAAAAAGGAAGCCTATAGAGCCAACCTAAGAAGACCAAAGGGACCCTTGCTACCTTGAAGCTTGGACAGTTAAAGAATTTCCTGTACTTGACTGTTACGAAAAGGCAGGTTTACAATGTCCAGACTGAACCTGGACGCAAGATGTGGAGGAAGGTCCAGTTTTCTAGTAAGTCCTACGTATTTGGGTTTCCGCATCGAATCTTTTTCAAACTGTCTGTATATGAATTTGTAGGATAAAGACCGGTCGTGCTTAAATACACACCTACGTGGCGATCAGCTGTTAACAATTAGGAGTAGTATCGAGCGTGGTAGAGGAAGGACACGCCGGAGGGTTTCGCGCTTGTAATTCGCGAGCGCAGCCAACGGATCGAAGGGTAGAAAAGGGAAGGAGGCCTAGGGAGAGATAGCTAGAGTGAGATGGATATACATATATATAAAGTAGTCACAGAGAGGGAGAGTGAGTGAGTGAGTGAGAGGGGGGGGGGGGGTAGAAGGAACAGATAGAAAGAGGCCGATGCACCGGGATTTAAAGCCTTTAAAGAGCCAGGATAACGTCGCAGAGGCATTAGCCGCGTTAAGTAACCGTTAAACGAAAGCTCGAACGTGGAATTCAGGAGTTAGCGGCCCTCCTGGCGCGTGTAAGTACGGTCACGCGAAGTCCACGACGTTCCAAAAACGGTCTGGCAAGAATGAGAGACATAGTAGAGCGAGAGAATGATAGAATGCGAGAGAGAGAGAGAGAGATCCTCCTCGTCCTCCGTGGCACTCTTAGATAGAGATAGAATAATTGTTGGGAGAAAAAGAGAGAGAGGGGGAGAGAGAGAGAGAGAGAGAGAGAGAGGAGAGGAGAGGAGAGGAGAGAAAGCGTAATCGTGATAGAGAATCGAGGTGAAAAAGGCACGGCGTGTAAGCTCGCCGGGCCCTGTCCTCTTCTCGAATGTAATGAAGTCCTAGTACGTTGCCTACCCTGAGAATTCAAGATCCTTGACACATAGAGAAGACAGCTCCCAGGAGATGCTTCTCAGTGTTGTCGGGTAACCGCCCCGGGTCGTGGCACTGTGTCCACGCTCTTGAAATTCCCTAACCGTATGTGCGTACTACGATCCTCTTTAGGCATAGGACGGGTTCTTGTATTACAGAGGTTCCCCAGGTACTGGATTAAGGAAGGATAGAGGAATTAAAGTATCATACCCTGATCTAATATATGTATTACGCTTACTTGGCTCGGGTGGTGGTGCTGTATTTCGAGACGGCCCTCTTCCGGGGATCGTTCCTCCTGGTTAGAGGCTCCAAGCGCGAGGCATTCTCGTGCTTGTCCGAGGAGGTATCCTCTCTCGGAGTAGGACAGGACAGGCTTCCCTTATGGAGTATCCTGGGGTCGTGCTTGACAACGCAGTTTGGCGACGATCTTGTGTATTATCGTCGTTGTCGTCGTCGTCGTTGAATTCAGTTCTAGCTCTCTCCGCTTCCTGTCTCACTCTCTCGCTCTCGTACGTTAAATGTCTCTCTCTCTCGCTCTCTCTCTTTCTCTGTCTCTCTCTCTCTGCCTGAGGCTCTCCGTGACCCTTGTACAAAATATCTTAACGATTCTTTCTGTTCTCTCTTTCAATATCTGTCCCAGTACACGTATTTTCCGTGTTCTCTCTCTCTTTCTGTGTCCCTTTCAGTCTGGGCACTCTCTCGGTGCCTCTAGCGCGGCCGAGCGGTGTCCATTTTCTGGCGAGCACACGGTCCGAGAAATCCTTCTGGTGCGTACGAACCAGTCCAGGAATCCTTAGACGAAAAAGCCCGTGACACTCGCCACACCGTGGGCTTCAAGATGAGCCCAGTCTCGACATGTTCGCCACAACCTGGCGATGAGAAAATAATCCTCTCCTGGGCGCTAACACGAGGCCGGCTCGTGAGCTGGGTGATGGGCTGGCGCGCTGGCAACTGGCTAAGCTACGGGACAGATAGAAGTACGTTCACGGTAGTCTTGGTGCCGCCTATCTTTGTAGTCAGACGTTCGTGGACGCGTACGTGTGCCGGCATTGGCCATCTGCCGGCTGATTGGTAAGTGAATGCGCGCCAAAACTGCCTCTTGTATTTCCCGCAATACGTGCTGCCAACAGTGGGCGAGGAAAGTCACCGTACCTCGACGTTGATTTCGCGCGAGACTCTGGAATTACTTGGTCTTCTATCTTAGCACCGAGAACACTGATCAATCCCATTTATAGTACTATTTCATGTTAACACTTGACACTCGACTTCGACTGATATGTTTTGAGGTTAAACATTTGATAGAGGGCAACTTCTCCTTTCCTACCAGGATCCTTATGCTACGTTGGCAGCGGGCCCTCCCGGCATGGGCTGACTTCTCTAAAAGAAAAAACGGTCAGAGTACTCGCGAATTATGTAATTTTCTCTCTACTCTTTGGACACTTGAAATTTTAATGATTCTACGATATTCGTACACGGAACACTTGGTCGATTTCTTGTTTACGGGTCCTATTGCTCGGGGACTGATGGGGATCCCGTTCCCTTTGGTCCCTTGGACGAAACTAAGCGGCCGGTTACTCGCTCCTCCACGGTAGGGATGTTAGCCTGCAGGGACGTAGGATTCTGGGGCGCCTGGCGCCCGAAATCCTGCATCAGGACGACTTACTTGAAAGCCAAGAGCCACCGCCCTTTTTTACTCAGCTATGCCTGTCGATCCTATGCAGTGAATTCCTTTGAGTCTTAATTCTTTTTATTGATGTCAGGTGGCACCCTTTATTTCGACTTTTTTTTTTTAATTGTTCGTAATATAATTCTCATGTATCATTGTCACAGAGAGTGGAGGTAGGAGATGGTTCTTTTCACTTTTGCAAATTTCTTTAAACAGATATTTGGCACAGCAAAGAGCTGTCATGAGTTCTAAGAATTCTGCAAGATAGAACTACGTTTATCCACAACGATTGTACGGTTTTGCGAAACAAACGAAAATAGAATGGGCGCTATATCTCACTGGTTGTTTATTAAAGTCGTAAGGCGTTGCGACATGGATAAGGCTTACGGTAAAAAAAGGAGAAAGATTTAGGGTAAAAAAAAGATGATATACTCATAAGCATTTGCTCCAGCCTCCAGGAGGATCTCTTGGTACCCTTGAAAGGGTCCCAGGGACCCCATGGGTATTTCGAACACTCCATGAAACACTTGGGAGGTTAAGGATGCAAGATTTCATGGGGCTTTCTATATCCCATGCTGAACTCGTCGAACCACCTTACTCTTCACGCTACAGGTCCATTCAGTAATTATCCATGTAGAAGAGATACGTGAAACGTATTAGCCAAACAGCATCTTGTCCTGAATGAAATTTAATAAACTCTAAATATTATTTATATCAGAGTATAAACAGTGTAATAAAGCACGTAATTACAACAGTATTATGTATCCAGCTGACCCAATAAGATCCAAGGACCAGTATTCGATTTATACTCCAAGTGCAAGATCTACCCAGAGTAAGGAGTGTTCAGGACATGACCTTAGACCTGGAATGGGTACAGCCGATCATCGATTCCAGGCAGGTGTAAACGTAGTGTGCGAAGGGTCATTACTCTCGCTTTACTCACGAACAAGTTCCATGAGGCCCTAAGAATTTCTTCGAGCTCTGAAAAGTGTCTACAGGGTGCCCCGTTAGCAGTGATACGTTCCTGCCTCAAGCAGCTAAGAAGGGGGCCCGGTGTTTCTTTCGTAACGTATTTATTTGAACCCTACGCAACTACAAAAGGCCTGTGCCCTACGACGTAGGGGAGGCACACTGTCTCCTCCTTTGGCCTGTCCCAAGTGCCACCCAAGTTATCCCATCGGTTTAATTTGTAAAAGCGTTTCCCAAGCGACGCCATGTCAAAAGTCCAAAGTCAAGGAAGCCTAACCAAGCCTTTGTAGAAGTCATGGATCCCATCTTCCTCCTCCTCCTCTTCTTCTTCCACAATCATTCAATGCTCATATATCCACTATCACGAAGACCTCAGGTCGGTCCACTTCCGGCTTGTCGAGAATCTGCATCGCCGAATACGTGATCGCCTTCACTTCTGCACCCTGGGAATGCTTTCCAATCGAGAACTCCTCGCCTATGGCTATTGCTTTTATCCTGTAGTTCTCCCGGTCGAATTCCTTGATCTTCACTTTCTGATAAAGGGACACATGTGCACATACGTACTCCTGTTAGTTTTTCCTGCCTTCACATTGTGTACGACAGTAGAAATAATCATAGGGAAGGACCAGGGGAAGGAGGAAAAGGATGGCTCGGTCTTGTTCTATAAATTATGATAAACAATTACGTCACTAAAAAACATCTAGAAGATCGTCGCAGTGTCAACTTAGGCATAAGAATGCTGATTATCGTTTTAAAATCGTACTCTTCCGTTTTTATCCAACGAACACTATGTTCTACTTTACTGGAACGTACCCTGGCGACAATGAAGGGCTCTGCACTGAACATGAAGAGCAACTCGTCCAGAAAGTGAAAGAGCAGACTCTGCAAATCGTGTCCTTCGGCTTCAATCTCATGCACTTGCAACATGTCGACGCGTTCCAATTCTGTCATGTATCCAAACATGGCGATGGCACATTGTTCAAACGCCTCCTCCAAACTGTCTCCCCAGGCGTGCAATCTAAAGCATTAAAATTATGCATCAGACAGAAATAACTTCCACAGCATAAAAGAATCCTATGAACACTCTATTTTCACATTTTCACAGAAAAATTCCACGTAAATCACCATAAACGAAACTTTTTCAAATTTTCACCGTTACACGTCTGTCACGCAGTGCCTATTCGATTGCCCATGACAATATAAATCCTCAGAAGAAGCATATATATTTATTTACTTACTGCACGTCCGCCGTGTGATCCAGATCTGCAAAAAGAAACAGAAAATTTCCCGGTTTTACTTTGAAATTTATATTGCGCCTTTGATGCGGCGCATATAAACATACTGCGCCGGAAGCACACGAGGTTTTGCTTCAAGCACACCCGGCAATCTTCGACGATCTTTCATCATTTGATTAATGTTTCAATGAAACTTAGGATTAACGGACTGGTAAGGTTTCTTGGATATTATAAAAAGCTGCCAGTATCTACTCACATTCGTATTTGACTGGCGGTATTGTGAAATCCTCTTCGGTTAACTCCTCCATGATCGTTCACAGCTGATCTCTCCCACGTGAATCACTAATCAGCTGTTTCTCTGACAGTACGGATCAATGGCGTACTACTGTTACGATTTTGTCTTCCTCTAGATAGGTGGCAGCACTTTCTGGCCTTGCGGCAGGGTTAGAAAAATCTTTTACCGACGACGCTGAGATTATGAGGCTAGTACAACTGGTTGCCTCGTTTCAGGCGTCACTGTACCTTTTTCATCATCCTTGATAATTAGAACGGATTGCCAGTCCTGCAGGCGACAGTTATCACATGAGTTCCATCACTTGCTGTTCTTTGTTAAATCTAATAAAAGACATAGTTTACTTGAATCTTTGAATTTCCTGTGCTTGATTTAATTTCACATCTATACTATCTTGTCACTTGTTTAACCAAATGCTCGTTGCTCAGGTACTCACTTTGCCACCGACTAGAAAAGGAAAACGTACGTTTAATTAACTCACGTTGAAATTTGTTTGTGAGAAAGAACTGCATCTAGAATACATGAGCTCGTTCTGCGTCAGCTTCGAATGAGTTTGATTTTTTAAAATTGACAGTTTTCCTCACCTTTTGCTCCCCTCGCATCACGGAAACTTGTTCTCCATCTTGAGCGAGCCAAGGGCGTCCGCTTTGACAATAATACAATCGTCATTACATAAAGATGAGGATGAAGTGGCTGCTAGATGAGCAAGGAAGACTGCTTTTTATCTATTTGCGAGTACCATTTTTGCAATGAGAAGAATCCACAGGGTCATGGTTGACAGCTGCGTGTTTCCAATTATAACAAAATAAGCAACGGAGTGGACTCAAAACACCATTTACAAAATTACACTGTAGTATAATTATTAACGATGTACATAACAACGTAATAACGTTTTATTAGATTTCCAGGAATATTTGAAAGATAGGCACACACGATATAAATACTGGAGTGGTTGTCTGGATTTTTGATGTCTGGCTGCTTTAAAAACTGGTTTGATAAAATGACTTGAAAAAGAGGCATATATGATGTATATCAGTAGTTTTCGTTGTAGGATGAGTTCATCTCTAATAACTGGTCCTGCTGTTTTCAGTTCGTGAATTTACTCGGATATCAGCGTGGCTATTTTGATCCTGTGCAGGTTTGAATTTCTATTGCTCTGCTGACATGTCTCTCCTTCCACAGAATGACTTTAATGATATGCAATTTTGCAACGTAGCGCGCTCCGGAGTCCTTGGTCGGAAACTATATAAAGAGAAGGCATAATTGCCCCGTAGCTATACATTTTTAAGGTAACATCCAGACGATGCGGTCACTTAATTTTCTTGCTGCAGCCTGCGCGGTTCTTCTCTTGTTCTTTGTTGCTGCACAGAGCGACGAGGATGTTTCTTTGCGTGGGTGACACTTTTAATTCGTTTAAATATCAACGTGCTATTTGAATATTTATCCGATGGTTATTGTAAAGTGATCCATTTTTTTTACATAAATATTTTAATATTCTTCTGTGTTTTTGGTACAGCCAAAGAAGTGAAGTCATGCAGGAAGGAATCCAATGACTATTCCTCCTGCCTGAGACTTGCCATACAGGAGTCATGGCCGGTCTTCGTGAGGGGTGAGTATTTTGGATTTTGAAAAATTTCTTTCAATTTACTCAAACTGTTCTTTCTTCAGGTATTCCTGAATTGGATCTACCAACGCTGGATCCTTATTTCATATCCCAGGAAGAGAGTACTTATGAGAATGGTGCTGTAAAAGGAAAAATCGTTGTAAAGAACGCAAGGAATTATGGCCTGTCTAAGGCCCAGTTTCTAGCAGTGAGGCCCCAGCTTCAGGATGGCTATTTCCGCTTGGAAGTTGATGTAGAGATACCCAAAGTCTTCATCGAGGGCGATTACAAGGCAGAAGGTTCCTTAGAAACTTTCCAAATGGGAGGAAAGGGTAATGTATAATTGATTATAATTAATATTCTAATTACTGAATTAGTAACAGTGATACTTATCAATCATTTGATCTAAAGGGTACTTCAATATCAGTCTTGAAGGGGTGATAACCACCTGGAACATTGAGGGACCAATTGTCAACGACAGATGGCAAGTGGAACACTTCAAGGTTCTGCCTGAAGTCAACAAGATGCACGTCTACTTCACTGACCTCTTTAATGGCAATGAGAATTTGAGTTAGTACTAATTTAATTTATAGTGCGACTTAAACATTTTTTTTAACAAATTAATTACCCAATTATTAATTCACTTTACAGACAGAGCAGCCATGAACTTCGTAAACGAGTACTGGTCAATCTTGTATCACGGAATGTTACCGTACGTTTCGAAAGCCTGGGACGAAGAACTGACGAAGCTGGTGAACCGCATCTTTTCAAAGATCTCTTTTTCCAAGACCTTCCCATAATAAGACTTCTTTTATTTAAGTTTTCAAGCACGCTCATTCTCTCGATGATTGAGTCATTCAAGAGACTAAGATACAGAGAGCTTTTCTTCTTTTCATTAAAATACAGTGTATGTAACTGTGTTCATATAGGCATTAAGAATGACTAATAAAGTTAACGCTTGCCAAGAATATATATGCTTATACCCAGACACGTCCAGACAGAGAATACGCCAAATGATAATCCAGAATCTAATACATTAAACCCGACGACGTTCAAATAAGATTAACAATAAGATGCCGGTAACAATCAAACCGGAAATGGATGAGTTCACAAAGTTACGGTAGAAGGAAAGTCTCAACAGGTACATGTCGCAACAATTGATTAACAATTCCTGCAAAGAGGCCGGACAATTTTCTTTTCAATTGCGGCTCCATAGCTTTGAGTACTTCCTGTCCATTTTCCTTGAGGAATAAGTTCGTTGCTTCCGCTAAAAAAGAACAAGGATAAACCAATAACAAGGACGGATAAAATATTCAGTACATTTACTATCAGTAAATTACTTGCAGCTGCACATAACATTGCAAAATAACGACTTACTCAGTATACGGTTATTATTGAATATCTTGTGGACCCGCATCATGACGCCACTAACAGCCAGTTCAACGTCCAGGTTCTCAACATTCAAATAAGTTTTCTCTTGATGAATCTTAGTAGATAAGCCGCCACGAACAAGAGCCCTGACATCAGTGAACTTCGCATGAAACGTTCCATTTCCATTTGCCGGTAAAATAATAAGGATTCCAGAGCTAAACCGAAAGTGTATTAGCCATTGAAACTACGAAATGAAGACCAATAGAATAAATAATAAACTATCAAAAATGCAAACCTAGAGTAATGAGCGTCCAATAGAAGCAGCGGCATTCGAATTACAGCTTGGAACGGTGAACCCAACCTGATCTCATCAACCGTGAAGTTACTAGCACCCCTGACAAACAGTTCACGCAGTTGAACCTTGTAGCCGTTCTTACCACCTGTTAGAGACAGAGTGAGCTCGTCCATCTGTCGCAGGAAGACCCAGAAGGCAGGAACATAATTAAATTTCACATTAAATAGCTATATACACGGATTAAAATAAATAGGAAGAAGAAAAAGGACTAATACCTAATAAAGAATGTATTAAGGAAGATAATATCCTTAGGGCAAACTCACGCGAAATGGTTCAACGGATGGTAATTCAATTTCCGGAATCCCATGACTCAGGTACGGCCTTAGATGATGAAGCGCGCCAATCAGGCACTTTTTCAAATTGGGATCACTCCTTGAGCATTGCTTCACGTACTCCGCTGCGAATTATACATGATCCAGGTAAGTAAGAGTAGGTCGGTGACATGGGTTGCAAAAGGAGTCGTTTGTGATGACTTTTCTCAGGTTGAGCAATGCTTTTACGAGGTACAGGTACAAAGTGACTTACGCGTTGAATCTCCATAGGTACTCTGGCTGACGAGGAGTAACAGAAGTGCGAAGAACATTTTTTCTTGATACAATGACGTTCAGGTACCCTGTCGCTCTTCAAGCTGGGGACGGTAACGGATGCTGGTATTGTTTCTGACGAAAAGCAGTGAAATCAATTTCAAGATGGTTCTTACGTTAGAACTATGGTGGACGATTGGCAGATGCAGTTTGTTGCAGCCGATACTTTCACTACTGCAACAAACGTGCCTACCTCTTATTTCCTTAGAGTTATGTACACGTGCACTATGTATATGTACTAAGGTACTTATTTACTAAGCAAGACAAGTATTTTATGTATACATACCATCTCTATGGTTAACGATAATTTTGTGGATTTCAATATATACATAATAAGCTTCCTGTGCGGTTATCATGCGATGGCATTGTTTACAAGTTTGCTTTGGTAATTGTTGGTATTATGCAAAGAGGAGAAAAATTATTGTTTGTTTAAATCAGGTACAGTCGGCTAGTATTGTTTTATGCACTGATATGTGGGATACCTTGTTCGTGTGGTTTCATGATAAAATTGAAGAATTTCTCCTCGTACTTCCTACTCCTTTTCCCATATCTTCCTTTTAGTACTTGACCACTACTCCATCATTTTATTTACTATCTGGTTGGTCAGTTTTAGTATAGTGACGGGAGGGCACTCGAATCTTGCGCAATCATTCTCGAAAATCAACGGATCTACTTGCTCGCCTTCCAGTCTCTTATGGTAGATACATTGCTGAGAGTGAAAGCGTAAGCAACACGCGTTCTTACTGCCCCAATGGAAACGTGCATTACTTCTGGATCGGGACGACTTGGGAAACATCATACGAGAGCTTTACTCCTGGTGGACATGTTCTTCGGGACCGCAGTCACTGCACTTCCGATGTTATTGTTGCTGCTGGGAGACACTGTTGGATTTGCGTCTGGAGAATTTGGTAAGCGTAAGATTAATTTATTTTAATTTTTTATATGGTTGGTAGCTAATGGTTATGGAATTTGAAAGGATCGAATCCTTGGATTTAATATTGATAGTGAATAAATGCTTAGGGTGGGGACTGTAGTTTGATAATTTCCGTATCGATAATAAAAATTGATTATTGAAATTGTGGTGTATCAAATTATTCTAATAATTCGTAGACGTTACGTCAATTTCGAAATGCCAAACAGCCCAAACGACCTTCTCGTGGAAGTGAAAACGAGGATTGATGTTTATATAATTTCGTGCAATAAGAAAGCAACATGGAGGAAAGTATTTTCACGGCTTTCACTGAGAATCCCAAAATCTGTTTACAGTATAAAAAAGTTTTATCTTCCTCATTAGAAAAAAAAAAGATATCCTTGACTATTTTTTTCGTTTAGATCAGACCATGCGTAATGGATGCTAACAAAATTTAGTTCATAGGAGTGAAAGTGGTTTAGACGGTTAAAGCTGAATTATCTTGTAGTAAGTTTTTTTGTACGAAACAATTTTTACCTTTGAAGATAAAAATAATAATAAATGATCAATCACACGCGAAATCATTGAATGATCATACGCTCTCGTGCGTACACTGACGCGAGTCTTTCTCTTCGAGAAATTCACTAGCATTTCTTTAATCGTTCTCCATTCTAATTACGCCTCTCTTATACTCCGTAGAGGATAGCTTCAAGAATTGTCATCCCGATCTACCAGGATTTGATCCTTGTGTTCGCGAAGGTCTGAACGCCATACGTCCTTACTTCAAGACGGGATTATCAAAATATGGCGTGGACCCTTTTGATCCTTTCTTTGCAAGGGAAGTCAAAACATCACGCGGTTTGCCTAATCTTGGTTTTACCGTGACCCTCAAAAATGTTACAGAAAGTGGATGGTCTTCTAGCAAAGTAATAAAATTCGTGAGTGATCTTCAAAATTACAAGGTGAGCCGACTTTACCTAAAACATTAATAAATAATTATTATTCGATGAATTTCTATGATTCTCATCCACACCAGGTTAGATACACTCAAAGCTTCCCTGAGAAACACCTGGCTGGCGATTACGAGTTCACTGGTGCAATTCTGGGTTCACGGATGAACAACAGAGGAAAGTTCACCTTGACTCTTTGTAAGTTCATTAGAAATATACCGTTGTATCAATTAGTACTTTCTCTAAGTTTCAAGTGACTGAGCAGCTAATCAAATATGGATGAGATCATCCTCGAGATGCCCGGCCAGGACTTAATATTTTCTATAATACTTGGTATACTGAATCGCTAATAACCGGTCGTGTTTGAACGTTTGGCCTGAATAGGAGTAATGAATTTAGCGACTTAATTATAAGAAATTATTGGTTCATAAGTGAAATAGTTTAAAGTGACAGATGAAAAAATTTAAGGTCCATAGAAAAGTTTGCCGTTGTCAATGCTTTTTGTGCCATAGACAATGTGTGGTAAATCATTGGAAGTCAATTCAAAATCATGAATGATCTTTAGCAAAAGAACAAAGGAAATTTTGTAAATTTTATTATGCAAGAGTTCCTAGCATCAAACACGTGCTCCTATCTGTCACTTAAAATTATTTTATTCGTGGACCGACCATATAAGCAGATAGGTACCTGGTTCACAAGAGGAATGATGATTTGGTTATAGATGATCTGATCCAGACGACGACTATCACGATGGCACCCAAGTCAAAAATTCAGGTCCGTGTAGACGTTCAGTCAATCCGTGACCTGGCCTTGCATATTTCACATCTCCTTTACGGTCGGGAGGTTCTTGAAGCCATCTTGGACAGGATCATTAATGGCGTCTGGCAACCAGGATTCAGCGTCACCAGACCGATCATCAATGATTTGGTATCAAATGCGTTCACTGACATTTTTGGTAAAGCCTTCCAAAAATTTCCTTTTGAGAAAATCATCCAGAATTCAAAGAAAAGTACCAGGAACAGTACGGCACCAGCTTCCTGAAAAACGTGGTCAATCATTATTATCGTGTTCTTCAGGTCCTCGAATACTTAATACAAGACTTCAAGAACTCACCAGAATATGAAGTGGGTTAAGAACTTGTTAAAAATTCCGTCTGCGAGTAACCATAATTTGTCTGTTAAAAAACTAGACATTAAATATGCTATCAGCATCCGGTAGCAGCCTGATACCCCACTACAGGATCTTTCAAAATCTCACGAACAAGACTCAAATCGACTTTTACAGTTGATTCTGAAAAAAGAATTTTTTGTACATACTATTTGTAGCATATGTAAATAAATAAAACAGAAGCCATCGCCTGATTTAATATTAAATCTATTAACTATTCTGATCTTGATTTCATACTCTTACGCAAACGTCTTCCTTGGTATTCAAAACAATCCGGACCATCAATTATTGATACTATATTATAAGTATAGTCAGCTCCAGAAATTCTTACGCCTCTGAATTCCAATTACACCGATAATAATTCTCAGATCAGTAGATCCCATCCACGTGTCAGCAGAAACTATCAAAGAGCACAGAATTAGCAATGGCGAACGGTGACAGATCATTTCTCTCGACTGAGTAAGGCGGTTTAGATTTTTTTTCTTACCTAGTTGCCAGCTTCCTTTTTCTCTTGTTTACCCAGATAAAAAAAGAAGGAGAGTAGGTAATAATGGCGGTAGGTGTAGGTTTCCTCCTCTACTCAGGAAGCTGCTTACCTTGAGATCCTCTCAAGCAATCCGGTCTTTGACCCCACATTCTTCTGTCACCTTTATGGATTTCAGTTCCCTGCGCATTTACCAATATAAAATATTACACTGTGATATCTAAAATTTGCATCCGTCAGTGACAAGACACAAAAAACTACAATTTACACTACCGGTCAGCATCGTGTTCCCCAATGATAATTTGCACTAGGTCCCATAGGGACCTCATAAATATAATCTAAGATTACAACCGTTTGTTTAACGGGCCTGAACATTATTAATTAAGTCATGTACTGCAGCACGTGTGACGACTATTCACATGACGTATTTGAACGCTTTCTTCTGTAATGCGACTTACATTTTTATGTTCGATTATCGTGAAACTGCATTTGAAATTTTGCAACAGCTATCACTCACGGTTTGCCATTTATCAGTAGCGAAATTAATATTGAACTGTAACGCTTTGAGAATCGATTAGATAATTTCCCTTCTGGGAATCCCATGATTACCAAGATAGTCGTACGATCAAAATTCCCCTCTTTGGATCCTTATCCTTTTGATATATCAGTCCCAAAAATCGACCCTTTCGTTTCACAGTTAGATGTACCTAATGCCAAGTAATTTGTTGCTATCGTTTTTGAAGAAAGTCTCTGGGTCGTCTGGACCCCACTCTGTCGAACTTCGACCATAGCGGGGGGCAATGTCAAGGCATTATAAGTTCCGTGGCATCAAGAGAGTCCGGTCATTCTTCGTGAAGAAGTTCAATAGTACTGATTGGTAGGATCCAATCGAGACGAGGTGAAAGAAGCAGGAAGTCAAGTTCGCATAAGAAGACTTGAAGATCAGGAAAATTAACATGAAGGGTGTTCTTGTACTGTGTGCTTACTCCTGCTTCTTCCTGGTAGGAGTCAATGCCATCGGCAAGTACAAAGGATTGGAATTCCTGGAGCCATGTTCACGACATGATCCTGAGCTAGAGAGCTGCTTGGCAAAATCCGCCAACGTCCTGACAGAGCACTTTCGTCATGGTATGAAAAACAGTTCACACGAAATTATTATTAATCTTTTATCAACACTGTGCAACGTTACACGTAACATGCCTGTTGGAATTATTTACTCATTTTCTAATTTCAATATAATCAGAGCTGACGTTTACGTTATTTATATCAGCGCAAAATTACAATTCGCATACAGGGTACATGTATCATTGTGTTTGCTGAATTTATACTGAATTATCCATATAGTTTATACTCACGTGTAAAGTACTCTGGTCGGATGAGCAAAACTTGGGAGCGCAAAAAAAAGCAGGTTATAACGGTGTATTTGAATGGTTACCCAGTGTCCTACATTTCACTCAGAGTCTTGGCACCGGATGAGCATAGTAGTTCGGTCACGATTTGACGTGCAGAAGTACTTAAGAGTATTAGTGATCTGCAAAAAAAATTATTTGATAAAATACAGATTCTTATATAAAGTCTGAATGATTTTTATAACCAGGTATATTTTGAAAATAAAAATATTTTCAGGCTTTTGACTATAAGCCTGTATCCCGCATAGAATAGAGACCACCAGATATGAACAGTGAAAGTTCAAATAGGAATATTAGGCGACACACTAACGTTTTAATAAGTTATTGTCACTAATAGTATCGTTCGCCATTTTAGGTCTGCCACAGTTGGGGTATTCTGAAGTGGAGCCAATAATACTTGACGAAGTGCACATTGCTCTTGGAGGAGGTCCCGACGGTTACAGAGCCCAATTTAAGGACGTAGCTGCTAAGGGTGTCTCTGCCCTGAGAGTAACGGGTCTCAGGGCGCGTCTGTCCGACGATGAAGTCCAGCTGCAGCTGGCCCTGAGCATTCCAAGAATCAGGGCAGCCGCTAAGTACAGATCGAGTGGGACTCTGATCTTGGTCCAGGCCAGTGGAGCTGGGGATTACTGGGGAGAATACGGTTGGTTTTAATAATCATTACTAAATTGCGTACCAAATCTATGTACAGAGCTAATTTAATGTACCTGAAAGTTTTTTGCGTTTAGAGAGTTTTGCGATTTGTATTAACGCTTGTGTTAATTTGGCCTCCCGACTTTCACCGCTAATTTTATTTTCAAAGAAATTCTTTCTTCCCGCCATTGCGCTCAAATTTATTTCTGCCTAGCTACGGGCAACCAGTCGCACACTCTTGTACGAAGGAAAGTCTGGCTTCAGTGATTGACTCTTCCTTCACCTTCTTCTTTAGGAATTCTTGAAGACTCTTTGTGACAATTTTGAGTCATTCGATGATGAATCGTTATTCAGATCTTTTTCTTCTGTAACAAAGTATATATATCCATAAATGGTATACTGTATAATGACGTATACGCGTTAAGAGTATTAATTAGTTTATGCACATGAGTTTCCATGTCGATCCTTTGTGCATTGAACACCTTTTTGTCTCTACTTTCCATTATGACTTTCTTTTGTTCTGATTATTCACCGATTAATTCTTTTCATTTGGCAATTCCTTTCGCAGAGGGTGTGAAGGCTAAGGTATTCATCAGGGCCAAACCATTCTCTGCTCATGGACGTCAGTACCTGAGACTTCAGCAACTCAAAATGGACTTCAGCGTACAAAATATCAGGATGGGCGTCGAGAATGTTCATGATGGCAATACGATTCTACGTGAGTATATGAATTAACAAATATCTATATGGTATAAAAAAAACTGTATATTATCATGCAAGTACCTTGTTCCTACCTATCGTTCTTTATTGCAGAAGCTGCCCTGAATCTGTTCATCAACAGCAACAGTCAGGAATTATTAAAGGAAATGAAACCGGACCTGCGCAGAAAGTTGGTCCAGGTCATGACAGCTTTCGTTGAGAAACTATTTTCTCAGGTTCCGTATGACGCTTGGATTTCTGATTAGAGGAAAGAAATCATGTTGCTAATGTGAAAAGAAATTCGTGACAGTAATTCTGTTCGCATCGTGTAAGACGAATGAAAGGAGGAAAGATAGATTTTGGAAATCTACCGGAAGTCAAGGAGAAACCTTTTTTTTTTAAATGAGAAAAAAAATACCTGACAGCTCAAGAAACACTGACAATTTCTAATAATCATTTGTCTTGCAATCTAACGGTTCATTCGGTTCTTCCGGAAGTTATTTCTTATCTATGTATTTAATGCAACTTCAGACTGCTTTTCCACTTCTTGACAGGATTATAGTAGATGTAAGCCCCTACTTGAAAATTCTTCATGAACATCGTCTCCTGGAGTAGATAGAATTTTCAGTAACTTTCAGTACTGCCCTATTCATATAATATTCTAAGATTATTTTGATTTAAGAAATACAAGTGACCATCGTCCACTCACAGATCAATGTATAATAATGATAATAACGTTAACTCATATGACTAGCACACTGATAATTATAATATTTAAGCGTTACAGGAATCTCATTTTAGATTAGTACCTTAAGTCAGTTCCATTGTAGTCTTACTGGGACACCGTGCCCTTTGTACCTTATTTTTATACTTCATTTTTTTCGATTCATTCTTTCCTTTTTGTACGAGTGTATTTATTGAATAAACTTAGGATAGAATGACGCAGCCACATTTGTTTCGCAAAGCCCCATCATTTGGAATGCCGTGTGTTGCTTGAATGCGTGACAGTAATATTTAATTCACGCCTATACCTCCTGCAGCCTTGCTTCCTGAAAATATGACGGAACCAAGATATTACAAAACTACGTAAAATTCCATACGAAAAATTATATCTGTTGACGAGACATAAAATATATATAAGAAAAAAAAAAAAAAAAGAAATGGACAAAATAGTCTTACGTGCATATTCTAATATTTATCATCCTAGTTTAGGGATTTGCTTGACGTAAGAATTAGCCAAATAAAGTTAACAAAATTATTATGATTCTTCCTAATGACGTGTTTCCTCATGTCACTTGTCGTATAGCTCAATGAAATTTCCACGAGTCTACTGGTTAAGACAAAGGTCGATCTTAGGTTCTCTTGGCCACACCGATGAATTATTCAGTTATAAAAATGTGTAAAAAAAACAGGGTTACTGTTGTTGACTATAGTAGAAAAAATGGACTGACCAATTTCAAGGGAACGTTCAGCTTCCGGAATTTCTAAAAGTAAAATAAAGTTCGACGTTTATGAATATCTTTTTTGTAATTGAAACAGTCAGAGAGAGAAGAAATGATTTAAAATGTATACCTGCAAGATGATATGGATGAAATTATAAGATTGAGAGAATTGATTGATGAAAAATGAGAAAAATTACGAATATTTTCCAAAGCCATCTTCGTAGACGTTTATAATTTATATTTTCTGGCTTTTGAGCTCGTTCATGATGTTCAAGTTCGAAGCAGCTTGGAGATGTCATAAGAATGGTGAGGGAAATCTGCTTGGCAATTTCTGCTTTTGAAATAATGTCCCAGCCGGGACCCTATCATCATTCCCGACATAATAAGACTCATTCTGTTATTCAGGTAGTCCTGCTGCATTATGCAATAATTATGTGAGGATTGCCTCTGATAGCTTGAATGACTCCTTTGACCTGTCATGATCATTCCTTACTCTTGATTCTAACCGATCATTTGATTGATTGTTACGACTGTACCCGATGAATGCTTATGAATCATTGTAAACATTAATTCATTCGGTATGGCACGATTGCTTGTATCTGTCATCCAATTGAAGGGTACAAGATAATTTTATAGAATTTCTGTAAACCTGCATTTCAGATTTCTTGATGAATTTATGTAAATTAATTTGCTCTTTGTAATTATGAGACACTCATGACTCTGTGTGAATTCATTGGATTGAGAGAAATTTTATAGATTCATCATTCCTAAGGCTCCATCGTGAAGAATCAAATGATTCAGTTATTATAGCTTATAATATGTATTATTAGAAATGACGCTTATCATAGAGATTATATTTTAACGATACTTTGATATAGTTAATAGTTTAGTTCAATGATCTACTGATAATTTAAATTATTTAAAAAATCTATCCAACGTATAAACATTACGTGTAGTTTGTCAGATACACGTAATAGCAGTTGAATAAATTTTCAAAAAAAAAACAGGAAGAGCATTTAAGAAATTCTGAACATGTGCTCAAGCATAATTCTGCAATATGGTCCTATGTATGCTGGTTGCACTAAAATTTTACCAGCGCTTATTTATTTCTTGTTATTCTGCCTCGTATCGTCGTTTGCAAGATACTTTTACTCTCTGTTTTGTTTGCTTAAATTCGAATGAAATCCATGTATGTGCTGCATGGATATATTCGCAGAATTTGACGCAAATTCTAAATCCCTCGCGAGCGAGACGTGCTTGATGGCCACCATCGTCGAAGGCCAAAGTCACCGAGTGAACTTAAGTCTTCACCTTCTTAGTATCCGTGTGCTTGAATCGCACTGACACAATGATACCAACAACAATGGTTTCACCAGTCCAAGAAGGGTGGGGATGTCTATAAGGTCCTCGTACCGGCTTCATTTTACCCATTTCCAAGCAGACCATCCCGAACTATTTATTCCCGACTGGCGATCCATTGCTAGAAGAGTTCCAAATATAAATTTGGCCATTCGAAGAAAGTACCGGTTGACATATTTACGCTTGTGAAAATGATTCTCCCAATTGTTGCAATTCTGATTATCGCCGGTGCCGTCTCGGCTGTTGATCTGCGTGAGTAGAAAAATTATTTTGTTAAAATATATCATTCAATTAAAAACAGTTTAAACATTATTTTTTAATTACCAGAAACATATAGTTTCTCTCTTCTAGTGAAATCGTAACACCGGTCAAACTTTCTTTATCGTCACCAGCCCTATTTTCTTTGGAATGCATTTCACTCGATTTTGGGCACACGTGAAATAGCACATTCTTACCAATAAGCTTGACTTTGTTCGCTAAAAATAATTTAATTACATTTTATCCAACAATTTCTAATTCTTAAATTCGCATCAGAGACAAACAATTCTTGGTATTTACACAGCGGAATTTCTGCACGTCTGCAAGAGGAAGGATCCTCAGGTAGAAGCCTGCATTACGCAAAGCGTCGAATATCTGCGACCATATTTAATGAAGGGCGTCCCCGAGTACAACATCCCCGCCTTGGAACCGCTCTTGCTGAAGGAATTGGTGGCGACCGAAGGAACCGGTATAAGGATAACAGCAAAGGACGTCCATGCTTATGGCGCAAGCAACTTCAATGTCAGGAGACTGAAGTGAGTTTCTTTAATTGTAATTTAAAAAATCGTTTGTCAACAATTACCATATATCCAGAGCCAACAATCTTATCCGTAACGTCTTAACCAGTTCATTCTAGTATGGGGGAAGTAAAATGCACCAAAGTCTGCTGTGAAATTAGACATTTCATATTTCTCCACTGAAAAAGATGTGTCGCTGAAAGATTCTCTGAAAAATGTATACATTTTCAAGATATTTACTCTCGTGCACCTTGCACCAAGTAAAACGAGTAATAATGAAACTTAATTGCTAGTATGAGCAAGTATAATGACGTGCAGCGTGTATAGGTGCTTAAGGTGTAACAGGGTGTTACATAATCTCTGAATAACACGATTGCGCATAACAAATCTTGCTCTTCGTTTTCATTAGCGCGTAACAGTTGCTTTTAAGCTGCAACTACACAGACATTATGAAATCCAATGAGATCGGTTGTATTGAAATTTCGTAAACTAATACGAATACCGATTACGCTCACGTATCCAGGATAATTATCCATTGACTTTATTCAATTGGACGATCGATAATAAAGAATGGAATTTTGCGAATCTTCCTTTCGCTGCATAGACACTTGCAGTGTCGCAAAACAATCCTTAAGTCATTGCTTGGACTTCCATTTTTGGATAATTTAATTGTTATGTTCTTAGCACGCGCCAAACTCTTTAGTACATACGTAAAATTACAATGGTGGTTACTGTGTGATTTCTCTGAAGTGAAGTTAGTCACTTTCTAAAAAAAAAACCGTTGAATTCAAATTTTAATGACCATCACCGTTAAATGAAATATCGATACGTACAATGGATAATGGGATTTATTTATAAAATTCTCCTGCTAGAAGAATGTCGAGAGGTTCTAAAAATAAAGGGGATAAGACATTAGATTGTTTAATTGTTAATGAGAAATATTATGCTTACCGTGTACGAAGTGTTGAGCACCAATTGGCAATGAATAAATAACTATAGCAATTCATCGTAATAGCTCGTTCGTATTCCAATGGTGGTTAAGAAGGTGCGTGCGGCCATGACACAAACAAAACTCTGTATGATACAAGAAGAAAACAGTTGTACACAGTGTAGAGAGTTTAAACGTTATACACTGCAATATACAGCGGATGGATACATAATATGAAATATGAAAATACGAGGACGGCACTGGAGTAATGTTATTGGTAGCAAGAATGTACTGGATTGATTAAGCAATCTTGGATGAGAAATCAGGGACACTTTTTACATTATATTACTGTTACCCATAGTATGCAAGACTTAGATTTCAAGCAGAAAAGTACTGGAAGGCTTGCAGGTATATAATGTATTGAATACCTGAAAAAATTTCCAATATGTAATTAGTCTTGTTAAATGATGGTGAATATTTTTCCTTAGGATTGATCTGAACCTACTGCGCTTCGAGGTTGATGTTGATCTACCACATTTATTCATCGATGGACAGTATCAAGTCGATGGAAAGGTTCTTCTTCTACCAATCCGTGGATCTGGACCGATGAAAGGCAACTTTACTGGATGTACTGGAGCAGTAAAACTTCAGGGTGAAATTCTTAAAGGAGATGACGGAGAGGAGCACCTTCATTTCTCTGATTTTCGCATGAAGATCTCAATTGGAAAGGGGAATCTACTTCTGGAGAATCTATTCGGTGGTGAACGCACTCTTGGTGATATTGTTAATTCTGCGATTAACAGCAATTTTGATGCCTTCATTCGTGAACTTCAACCCCTCATTGAGAAAGCTTTGTCTGAAGCTTTTCTTCAAATAGCGAACAACATTGTAGGACCTTTCACATATCAGCAACTGTTTCCTGACGATTAGATTCTCGTTCCTCTTTTCTCTTGTGGTTCTTTTTACTAGATATCTAGTTTTAGTTAGATGCTACCTCTGAGAATGATAAAAGATAAAAAATAATAGCATGGATGCTTATAAGTCCTGACATAAAAAAACCAAAAATTAGCTCGTACTTGTTCAGCAACTGGATTTTTTAAATTAATATATTACTTTGACAGTCAAACTGGTAGTCAATAACGATCGAATAGTCTTCCTTGAATATAAAACGCCGCCAATGCCGAGCAAGATAGTGTAGTGTTATAATGAATATTTATATAAGAATAATTATTTAAAATTAAGTTTCTAGAGTCCTGCAATATTATTATGATATGGTCGCGATTGAAATGTTTAAAATAAAAATAAAGTAGATTAGACGTTATACCAAGTTTAAAGACTTTTTAATAATTCGCTATATATCCTCACTTATAAAACAAATATTACTGCTAAGTATGAAGGTCACAGGATAACAGGAATAAGAAAAATTAAATGAAGCGTACACAACTTCAATGAAGTTCTCCATTGTAAGAGGTAAGTCGTTGTATTATTTACAATACGCATATCCTTGGCGTTATTTAATCCTTCTTTTTCTCAACAGATGGTAAAACGTCGGCCAAAGTGTTTCACAACTGTGAACTAAATATCCTCTGAAGCTCAGTAGAACCAGTAACAAGAGTTCATGAAGCCAAGACTGTCTCTACATACGTATATTAGCCCAGTCTGAATAATTTGTCTCGTTAGATCAATCCAAAAAAAAACCAACGCAATTTATTCGCGATCAGGGAACAATTCTTCAAAAGTGAAGTGTTTGCAAATCTTATTGGCATTCTCCAAGATCTGCTCGGAAATGACTTTCTCCAGGTTGGGTGTGATGGTCTCTATGATTTCCTGTCTGCCGTTCGATAAAGCTGCATTGATGCCATTGGCCAGGGGACTATTCTCACCTTCATTTGGTACAAAGTGTGAAGTGTAATCCTTTATGGTGAGTTTGATCGTTATCGATGGGAAATACATATAAGTCTTTCCTTTGTGATCGACCAGCTGGAACTTCAGAGTAACTTTAGCGGCGACACCATCTATAAAACAATGATTAAACATTAATAGCATATATACATATATAACAAAATATTAATGACTCAGCTATACTAAAGTTATCACGAACAAAGATCATCCTAGAAAATAACAATGACAATTGATTTCTAATATCTTTCGCACATACCAGCTATTATCTCAATAGGTCCGGTACCAGCAATAGGCACAACAATCTTAGCAGACACATCATAATCAGCCGTCAGCTTTATATCCTTGAATATAACATTGAAGTCAATCCTCTTGTTCTCCAAGTCAGTCTTCAACGAAGTAACAGTGAAGTCAGACAATCCATAAAGCTTCACATCCTGAGCAATGGCCCTAAAATTTGGCGTATCCGACAAGGTGATCTTTTTAAACTGCATAGGTTCAACTGGAGGTACGTCAAGCTCAGGAATACCATTCCGAAGATTCCCTCTAAGAGCTTCAACACTCTTTATGATACAATCATTAAGTTCAGGATCCTTCCTCCCGCATATATGAATATAAGAAGCTGCAAGGTAATATCAACATTAAAATTTCACCAGTAACAGCCAACAGGAGTTCTCTGTACAAAGTTACTGTACACGATAATCATCGACTAAAGCCACTTACGGACTTCAGCAATGGCAAAGTTCCCCAATAGCACGATACAAATGGCAACGGTAGCCAGGAACATCTTTGACAATATTTAAAACAATTAAAATTCACACTGAAGCACGACGAGCTCTCCGCACCGAAATGTAACGAAATACTCTGTTCATCTTGTCGCTCCCAGGTTTATATATACATTCCTGACTAGATGGATGGCCTTAGGATTATTCTGATTCATCTAAGTTCAAGGCCACGGTTGGATCTCTGCCTATCGAATGGATATTCGAGCCCCCTCCACCATATGCTGACATTACACTGTCATTTATGAGTAAGGAATATATAATTCTTTGGTAAACAACTTCCTTTATTTTTGAGACCTCCATCAACGACCTAATCGTAATATTCAACAATTAATACATTCATTATTATCTGTTACTACGAATTAACGTTTTTATAGAATATACCTACATCTAATGCCTTTTACCCAATCACCCCTTGGATCTGGTCAACCTATACTTGATTGGTAACTGTTCACCTGGTTCCTGACGTATACTTATATCTGGATACTTTGCTGATCCAGATTTCACGCGGAAAATGCGGCTGGGCTTACGACAGGGATTACATTACCATCGTGAGACACACACACACATATATATGTATATATATATATATATATTTGATGCATTAGAATACAGTCAGATGCACGTGCTGCAGTCTGCTTGGGCATTCTGCATCTTGCAATATAGTAATACAATAATAAGCTAATGATCTCGTGCCGTTACGTACATAAGAGAATAAATGATGTACATATGTCACGTGGGTAGTTACAGAATGAAGTAAAAAAAAAAAGAAAAATCCTCGAAGGTCGACGTGTGAACTTTGCAAGCGGAATAAAACAGCCATACGTGATACTACATTGATCGATTCTTTATAATTGGTAGAAGCTACTTAATGGAAAATTTGATTTACATAAACGTTAGACAATGTTCAAGTTATGCTAATTTATAAGTAACTGTACTTTTTACGTTTGAGTTAACTTTTTTATTAATAATTTTGTTATATTTTATATCGTTAACGAAAATTTTATGGATGGAGATCCGAGAGGAGTCGCAGCATCCCATTTGAGTTGCAAGATGATTAAAAAGTGAGAGTAAATCTGGAATCGAATGGCGAATAAACTATTTGCCAATAAAAGATATTGAAGAGAGGAACGTGAAAGAGAGAGAGGAAGAGAAACTTAAATTAATCCAGCAGTGGGTTATCTGGAAAAGTTTAGTGAAAATGTGTATATATATATATATATATATGCTAGACTGGACCACGTACGTTCTCCAGGTCTTAGCTGGAGTGCAACCTGGACCTGAACCAATGGGGACCAAGTAGCACGAGGCAATCTACAGCGACCGAATGTAATACCCTAGTGCAATAATTCGACCCGTGTACTTTAGCTTGGTGCAATCATTATCCCATGGATTGAATTTTTATCTTTCTGTTTTCTTTCTCTTTCTCTCTTGGGGGGTTTCCTCTTATTCGACTTTCATTGATTTCTTTTATTTAACACTGCAGAGTTCAGGCCCCTCTATCGACTTGAACAACTTCGATACATTCTGAGTTCAACTTCGTCTCGGGATAGACAACCATGTCAGCTCTACTGGTGCGTGCGTGGTACGATTGTTATTTTTGTAAAATATTTTTACTAATATTAATTAGAACCTATGTCGATCAGATATCTTGATATCGTGGGATCCGTTTTACACGTAACAAGTTCGTAGGATTATTTGAAATTTTAACATGCTTTCTTGTTTCTTTACATCCACTGATATACATGTGTATCTTTAGAGCAGGTTTTTATGTTTTTCATTTTAAACTGCTTTTTCTTAACTTATGGCATCGTTTCCATGACGCACGAAATTATATAATTCTCTTGAATTTTGCATGGTCTCCCAACGAGGAATAATAACAAGCGTGTTTGCTCGTTTGTATGGAGTTGCGCAGATATTGCTATTGGGAGAGAAGAAAAAAAATATTGATAATATTTTATAATGCTTAAAGAAAATAGTATTGGTTTGTCAAGGATGAAATTTGTAAAAAAAAAAAGGCAAAGTTGGTTGAGAACTTACAAATTTCATCCTTGCCAACCTGATAATTATGTAAAGATAATGCAATTGGGGGGAAAAAAAACGCCGCAATCAAATGTTAAACGTACATGACCTTTAGTTGATTCGATTATAATTTTGTATGGGCAAAAAACATAGTGGAAATATCATCGACGATCTGGCCCTATTAATTTTGTGTGAATTATTTCTTTTTTCTGGATGCTCTTTCACGTAAGCACGAGATGATACGCGCGTCTCCTTGATCGCACTGGAGAATAATAATGATTTATTAAAAGGAGAACATTTGTTGAGATCAAATAAAGAGCAATACGACGTCGAGTAATATCCAGAGTTGACGTAGCGACGCTGCGTAGTGGAAAAATTGCAGTTTTTATTAGGAATACTCAGCCGTTATTTAGTATAATTGAAAACTGAACGTGAATTTCTCGTCCCTCTTATCTATTCTTTTTTCTTTAATATCCTTTGACGTCTGCTTTTCATCTTTTTTTTTTCTTCCAGCCTCGCGGCGACACTCGCGAGAACTATTCTTGGCGCGTTACGTGAGTACATCCATTGTCCATAATTCGCACGCGGTAAAGTCGTCGCTCATAAAATGCATTTATTAGAGGAATAAAATAAAAAATAGAATAAACTATGAGAAAAAAAAAAGAAGGAATTTTGCAGAAAACAACGCGCGACTTAAGGAAAGTAGCTTTTGTGAAAAACAGAATAATTTCCTGGTCGCATACATATACCAGACTTATACAGAATGAATAATTTATCGTACTGTGGAAAAATGTAAATGATGCTTAACGTGATCTTATTCGTCCTTAACATACTGCATGGATCCTTTTTTATTGAATGAAGAACCTTGATCCATTTGCAGCGCCTTATATTAAGCCGTGCAAGAGGACAGATCCAGATATAGATAAATGCGTTGCTAATTCCATTGAATCGTTAAGAGGAAAACTTGCTGATGGAATCCCTGAACTTGGCGCACCGCCAATCGAACCTTTGTACCTTGACCAGGTCAGATTACTCAGAGGACCATCAGGAGCTAGACTGGATGTTAATCTCACGGATATCAAGGTAATCACCTAGAAAATAATATTTCATAAGCTATAAACGTATTGATTATACTTGATTGTATTTATTAATTACTTCTGGGTATTAATCATCCTCCAGGTAGTCGGACCTTCGACCTTTAAGGTACGTGATCTGAAGGTGAACGTTGACGACGTGTTGTTCACATTCAAAGTGAGCTTTGATAGGCTTAGCTTTCGTGGAAAGTATCAAATAGACGCCAGAGTCCTTCTTCTTAGACTTTCTGGAAGCGGCGATCTGACAGGGAACTTCAGTAAGTCTTGAAGTTGGTATTCTGAATGATTTTGATATTTTAGTTAATGTATATGTATATACAATTCTTGCAGCTGGTTACGACTCGGATGTGATCCTTAAAGCAACGAAGGTTTATAGGAATAATGGAGAGTACCTGGATTTTGAACGTATGAAGTTGGCTATTAAAATTGGTACAGCCAGTGTCTATCTGAATAATTTATTTGGTGGTGATCCAGTTCTTGGTAAGTAATGAAAACTCTTAGTGGATTTGATGGAGATTGTTACAGTTGTGTGTATGGAGAAGCAGTTGCTATTTTTGCAGAATTAAAGTGGTCGCTTCTCTGTACAGCTAGATTTCCGAAGTGGGAAAGAGCTCAAGGAAAATGAATTCCTTAGAGATTCCCATCACGAATTGACGAGCACGTAATAGCCATTTGGGTCTAGGTTCTTGGGTCATTGTTCTCATTGGCTGATATAAGATTTAAATGGCTATCGTCCTCGTATTAAAAATTTTCAAAGTTTTTTCCTCTTTGCTTAGTTAATATAATCACCAGCTCTTGATAATTATTAACTTTGCTTCAGGTGCTGCCAGCAATCAGGTACTGAATGCAAACAGTGCATTATTCGTTGAGGATCTGAGACCAGTCCTCGAATCCTCATTGGCTGATCTCTTCACTGACGTCGCTAACAAGATCACCAGATCATTTACGTACGATGAATTATTCCCAGTGTAGTAAAAACACAATAAATCCTTCAATCATGATAAATTATATGTTTCTAATATTAATTATAGTTTGAGTTTGTTACTATTAAAAAAGAAAAGCGAATCTTTATTTGCCCAATTAACGTCATTCAGGCGCAGTCTCGTTTTGGTCCTACCGTTGATACTATTTTACTAATTAATTTACAAGATTTTCTTTTTCTTGAAAACTAATGACTAGGGAATCAGCTCTTCTTTCTTCAAGACACCAAGTGCACGTGCTGCCAAAGCTCTGCTTATGGTAGCTGCTGTGTCTTCTATTATGGGACTTGCTATGTCCAGGACGATTCTTGGATTTGAATTGAAGAAGGTGGCAGCAGCGTCGGCTTTATGAAAGCAAGAACGATCGTTACATATACAATTTTTAAGTAATCTGTGATTTTCTCTTTGTTCTCTTTCTTTTTACCTGCCAAAGCATGACTTGGTTGGGCTCTCAATTTAATGTTACCATCGCCAACACGAATTTTTGTAGTGAGCTGATCTATTTGTATTCTCTGTATACCATTTTTATCTGCCACCTCCTTGCCTTTGGCATTCACTTGAGCTTGTGTGTTTGCTGAAACAATGGAATTGAACCGGTCAAAATAAATTCTTATTTTCAATTATCAAGGCGCATATATATAGTATGTATCTTTTCTCACTGAAATTTCCTTTGAAACTGCCAACTCCATTGAGGGGCAGGAGCAAAAGTCGTCCCTGAACATCATAATCGCCCTTTACATGTATATAAGGTAGCTGAACTCTAATGGTCACTGTGAGATCTTCAGGATTGGCCTTGAGCTCATCCACAAGGAAGTTTGTAGCACCATAAACACGAATCTGAGTCATGTTAGCCTTGATCTTTAAAGCTTCAAGATTTCTGTCCACTGTCAAAGACGGAAGTAGCAAGGGATCCAAAGCAGGAAGTTTAAGGGTCGGTATACCCTTGGCCAAATAAGGAGTAATGGCTTCCAGTTGTTTCATTATGCATTTGTTGTACTGAACAAGGTCCTTAGAAGGTGGACAGGATGTGACACCAGGTGCTAATAAAATAAAAAAAAGTATTGCCACATCAGCCTTAGTCTCTTGGCTATTAATATTTTCTAAATGTATTTTCACCAATCCTTTACATCATGTATAAATAAAAAGATGTATTCTGTACTTTCTGAATGTTAATAACTTATTTTTTTTAGGATGACTAATTAGTCAAAAACTCTTTCCTCGTACCACTACACTTATTTCATTTCCTAAGAGGCCACTATATAAACACTTTCTACAGTAAGACCCACGGCCGTTTCACACTGTCGTCGTAACGGTAATTACAAGAAATGGCAAACGTGGAAAAGCTTAGCTAGTTTCTCATAAAGTCAAAACTGCTTCTTAATGTATACACGAGTAAAAGTGTAACAAGGTATAAGAATCTCTCGGCCGTTTATATCGTTTTTGTTTGGCAGCAACGCCAGACTTAAAATCGAAAGTGCGCCAACTGAGAAAGTGTATTGGCTGGTTCGGTCAACGGCCATTCCTTCGTTAAATTCACCTGTATCATACGTGCCTGCGTTACTACCAGCTACATACCTATGCAATAGAATAAAATAAAGTTCTCCAGCAACAGCTGGAATCATTAAACTGACAGTAATAAGTTGTTGAGATAAATAAAATAGTTAGAGCATATAAAAAAAAACTGCTGATATTAATATTAATTATTGCAACGACATATTGTAATTATAAAACGATACTAATAATGGACATTGAACATCGTTAATTATTTATTCCATTTTTTTAGAAACCGTTTATACTCACGCAACTCCGATAAGGCGATCCTCGTCCAGGAAGCAAATATCAGGAAACCGATCAGGGTATTCATGTTTGCCGTTTTATCCACGTTCCTTTTTCTTTGTATACACTGGACTATGTGTATTGTTGTTTCACGTTTAGGGATTCAATTGTAATGTTGTCAGTGACGATATTGAAAATGCGTACGACGGCCCCAGTATGCCGGTATTTATAAACTAAATGCACTTTCTCCGGTTGTACCCCACTCTAACAAGCACTAGGTGAATTTATCACGGTAGAATGCCCCCTTTTAACTCAGTCAGGGCCGTAACTCGCTGGTGCCCCTACTCAATTATTGACAAATCCTTCATGTTAGACGTCTTCTTGTTAATTCACTCCGGATGGACGCTAGAATCTCCTCCTTCCGGGAATTATCGTTATAGATGGGATGTTGATAATAACGTTGATTATCCAGCCGGCCTTTGTCGTGATGCCAATGAAGCCGTTGCATTGATACGTCGATAGGAATTATTTTTAATTAGAAAAGTTTCTTCATAAAATAAGTATAAGGTATGTCAGAGCCAAACGTCTGAGTCATCCGGAGAACTTTTGCAGTTGGTACTGAAACGAGGTAGGAAGCTGTAGAAAAGTACGACAGCTGTCAAATTTGACAGATAAGTTGAAGCTGTATACTAAAAAAAAGTAGGGAGTATTAATGAACAATAATTATAGTATATAATTGTTTAGATTACCTGTGTACAGTGTAATAGGTGCTATTTATAAATACATAAATAAAGACCTTAATTATTACAGTATATAACAACCAGACTTATTGTCACTCAATAGGCAGTGTCTTATACATCTTGTAAATCATTGAATCAGCCATTTTTTCACTCAAAGCTTTACTAGCCAAGTCGTCAGCCAACATGGCGGCTACTGCTTCGGCAGCCATTAAACCTGCAAAAGAAAGTTGCCGTAGTGACAGAGTTTACCGGTGAGCTTGTAGTTTTCCGTTGATTATAACAGGTTCCACGTGAAGAGGTAAGTTCCATTTAATTGTGATCATTATAAAAAGATTTGTGTGATCTCAAAAAAGATCACAGAGACTGACGGATCTGGATAACGATCAATGATCAAGCTTAGGTCAAAGATGCTTTGAACTGCTTTGAACATGGAGTCACAAGGAATATTCAAGTAGTTCATTACTCTGTAGCACGTAATCATCTGATGACTTTACGTAACGTTTTCTCTGCATCGATTCAAACAAGATGGCGCTGTGCAGAACAGCCCGTATTAAATACGGATAAAACTTATATTTATTAAAACTACCAGCTTGGCAGAAACTCTCTTACAAACTTTCATCAATGGAATTTGTCGTTTTTCCTGAACGACCACCTGGTATGGTTTCCTGTGAATGCGCAATGACGCGACGTATTCACTTACCGTGAACTAAGATTGACTTCACTGGTCCTTTATCATCCATACCATCCAGATGAATCTGTCTGCTTCTTGAAGTCAATCTCGCACGAGCTGCTCTGACTATCATTTCATTGCTATCTTCAATCCTCTTCAATTCCAGGGTGAAGTCGCCGGTTAGGTCGGCTGTGGAAAGTGAAGTAATTTTTAATAATAGTTACAATAGTTCGTTTCTATGAAATTAATTATTAATTTTTTTTAACAGTAAGACTTACTGAAGTTTCCATTAAGTAGACCATTGCCCCGCAGAACTTCCTCGCCGACCTTACCCGTGAGAACGTAACCGGCTTTTACATGTAGCAATGGTACGTGGATCCTTAGTATCACGTGCATCACGTCATCCTGGGACATTGAAATTTATATAATAATTTAGGGTAATACTTTTCGGAGAGTCTTAATCTTTCTCTTTACCTCCTCGGATTCGTTCTGGCTGTGATCCCTTTTTTTTCTTTTGGCTTCATTGGATTTTTCGTTCTCTGACTCCTCGCTTTTATTGCTGTTGATATTTAGGCCGCCATAGTGATAAATTAATCCTATACCCTCTTCGTAATAGCCGTGTTGTTCCTGGTAATTTTTTGCGTATCTGATAAGGTCTTTTATTCTGTCAGATTCCTGTGCGATCCTCTGCAAGTTGTTCCTCTTGAGCAAAGATTCCCCTTCGGTAAAATTGTGAATTATGTATCTCCTGTTCTCCCGCAAGACCTTGACAACAATTTTTAATTGATTAATTATTGTAATTAGAACGAATCAATATTATTCAGTTAATTTTTATATACCTTAACGATATCGTCCAAGCTGTATACCTCGACGTCCTGGTCAGAGTCTATTTTCAAATTTCCAAAATGCTTCACCTTCTGGTCGTTCCTGTCGGCATAAATTATGTCCATATATCCTGGACGTTTTTCCAGTGGAATTGTTGATGATGGATAATGTGTTGAGTCATTAAATTGATTTTTATTTATCACAGCCTGATAACGTTGCCCTCCTCTTAAGAATGTATTATTAGACACTGGACTTTCATCTTTTCTCATTAATTTCTCTTTTGATTCCAAATTTTCGGAAGCTGACACTTCAGCGTCTTCTACGCGTTCATCAAAATTACTTTTACCAACAGTATCCGTAAAAATTTCTGATTGGTATCGTTCTTGTCCTCTTGAAGGATTTTGCCTCCTGTTACAATTTCCTGAACACTGTGTTAAAACACCTTGAGAATTTTCTTGAGAATTTTCCTTCAATAAATCCTTCACTTCGGTATTTTTCGAATTAACCTTCACACTTTGAGCATAAACTATGTGAACATTGGCAGGTGAATTTTTTACATTACTAGAAGATACAGATTGATCAGAAGCTGCACTATCCTGCCGAGATTTCAAAGTAGTAAGAATTTGTTGTATCTTAACGGCATTAGGATCTCCAGCAGTACTGTGATGAGTTTGTGAATTTTGCACAACCTCCAAATTTTCATCTTGCTTCTCAATATTCTTGGATTCTTCTTTTTTTTGGTCTTGAATTTTGCTCAATGTCTTATTACTTGCTACAAGCTGAGTACCTCTATCAATATATCTTCCTGGACCAGTAGCGTTCTTAGGCTCTTTAACAAGTGTATGGAATCTGTATCTAATCGAATCTAGATCCTTCAATTCATTGTAGCTAACATATCCAGCCTCGAAATCACTAAGATTCGATTTGAGACGTCCCCGAGCTATATGAACAGATTCAAGAATAGATTCATTGAATCCCTTGACCTCCAAATTTCTCAAAACAATCCTGTATCTTGTATCACCCTCTGATTGATCCACTTTAATCACAGGAACCCTTAAAGGGTCCAGGGTACCAATCTTTGTGATTCCACCAGCCAGCAGCTTGGTCCAGAGTACTTGAGACATTTCCAGTAAGGAACACCTTGTCAAGGAAGTCAGAGCCAAAATCAGCAGGATCTTCATGGTTCCAGGATATCCTTAAGATCTTCAATATAATTTTTTGTCAATCCTCACTCAATGGTGTTGACTTGCCAAACGTGAAACGGCTTATAGACTAACATAAGTGTCAGTGCCGTCACTATGAATACCACTAAAAAACATAAAATCACTGGGCACATAAAAGAAACAGAGAAGCACCTTTCAAACCAGAATATGAACACAGTGAGCAACAAGATCTTGGCTAAAGATCATTTCAAAAATGATTTTTTGTTGAGTCCTATAACGAACGATATTTTTTGCACCGATGCAACTGAACTGAATGCGAGAGGACGATGCATCCGGGAGGTTTTTATAGGAGATGGTGGAAGGGCGCAAATCTGGGCCATGGACCACAGCAGTCTGACTAACTGGTTCATCTGACATTAGTCAGGTGTTTTTATATCCTTAATGGGGGACAAGGTCTTCGACCGACCTTGTCGATAATTTCATAAATTATGAATTTTAAAAATCCAATATCTTAGTCGTACAGGAACTGCATTCAAATAATCAATTGCAATTGATACAGTAAATTGATACTATCCGTATCATCATTAAATTGGTATCACATTGCAAATGATGGAATAATTATTTATAATAATGATTGTATCACAATCTTATTACAAAGTAAAAAATGGCGGTTCCCACGAATCCAGCAATGTTTTAACAGATTGCGTAGTAGACAGCCAATGAGACCCAATAACCATATTCATACAAAAGGCAGTAACGTAAATCAGGCCCAACTGGCAGTCAATAAATAGCTAAGTCAGCGCATAGCATTCTCCGTCAGCGCATTTTCAGTCTGAGGAATCATCAGTGAATACATTTTTTTTCGAGCAACTCCTCAGTACAAAGTCAGTCATGAAGCTTGTACCAGTCCTGGTCCTGTTCCTGGTCATTAGATCGAGATCATCACCGGAAATCCGTAAGTCTCGTATACATCCTACATAACTAATCGAATCTAAAATTGAAATATGATAAAATTATTTTTCGTACGTAGCAACCTTTCTTAAAATATGTCATCGCAATGATCCCAACCTGAACGAGTGCATAAAGCACAGCGTGGAATCCTTGAGGCCACATCTTAAGGTTGGAATTCCATCCCTTCATATTCCACCATGCGAACCCTTGCACGTACCTCAGGTCGAGATCAAACAAGCAGCAGGTCCGGTTTCCATCAGTTCAACTTACACCAATATCAGAGTACGTGGCGCTACAGATTTCGTTCTGAAAAGTGTCAAGTAAGTAAATCATCATCCATAAAGATTGATCAAACGTGAATAATTCGAAAGTAATTACAACGATGATCATCATCCTAGGATTGACCTGGACAAGGACCGTGTCAGATTAAAGTTATACGTCCCACGTCTGGAGATGACGTCGAATTACACAATGGAGGGAAAGATATTAATGTTACCAATAACCGGTAAGGGCGTCGCTTATGGTAATTACACAGACATAGACGCCGTCGTGACAACCCAGAACGAGCATTATCAGGATCGCAAGACTGGAAAGACTCACTCCAGGGTGACCGATTTCTACGTGGACTTTGACGTAGGTCATGCCAGCGTCCAATTGGAGAATTTATTCAACGGCGACGAGACGCTCGCCGACGCCATGAATCTCTTCCTGAACGACAACTGGAAGACTGTGGCGGCTGAGATAAAACCAGCTCTGGAGGATACAGTTGCAGAACTCTTCAAGAACTTCTCGAACAAGATCTACTCCAAGTATCCACTGGAAACATTATTGCCAGAATAAGTAAAAGAAAAATGTAAGATGATCAATTAGAATAAAAGTCGATGTCTCAAAGAGATACAAAATTTAATCTATGAACATGCAATCTCATATTTCATATCATAAACCCCCAATGGCACTGGTATCTCTTGACTCTACTGAACGACGGGCTACATCCTTTCAGGCGTCCCGACGTTAATCATACATCACACAAAATATTCTTACTTTTCACAATTTACCAGCGCATTCGTGCATTAGCATATATTGCAAATTCACGCGAATTCGAAATTTTCTTACGCTAAACACCTCACAAATGGCAACAGTGTCCTTGTACCAAATAGTCCAGATTCTCGTATAGAAAACACGTCGAACACAACACGTACACGGAGGCTTCATTTGTTCTTTACGAAATCACAAGTCGGGAAGCAAATAATTTACATAGCTCTTTACTACGGTGTACATGCAGTCGTTGCGCGGGAATTTTGAAAGTTTCAAAAGTCGTTAACCGTCCAGACTGTCATTGACAAGTAAGTGAAGGCAGGCTTCGTACAAGTACATACGTAATAACTCCATAATTTAGAAAATTTAATGCAGACATTTTATAACAGAGTAATAGGTTATTATTTGACAATAGTAAGTATCTGCTTCTATGTCGCAATTTTTAACAAGACTTTCGTAACACTTGGAAGCGTTGTCTACTACCAGGAAGAATTCAGGAAATGACTAGTCCACCGTTAATAATAATAATAATAATAATAATCATAATTTGTAGGACAGAATCGTCGTTCGAATATGTATTCATACCATAACACTAGAAGTATAAATAATTAAGTATTATGCGAGCAGATTATTTTTGTGATACAATATAGATACGTGTGTCTATATATATAGATATATACATATATATATATATATATATGTATATATCTATATATCTATTGAGTATAAGAAAAAAAAATTGCATGTATTGATATGACTCATGACAGCTTAAGAGACTAAGATTTTACAATACGCCATACAGAAACACGTAAAGACCTTTATGTTTATGTAGTTCCTCAACTGTGACTAAAAGGACACCTTTTATACAGTCATTGAGTAACAGTGTACGACGAACCACGTAGATTTCTCCAAACAGTGTAAAAGATTAGAGATAAATTGGGCCACGGGAGACTGGTCGGTTAAATGAGGACCGTTGAATATCTTTGCGAATATGCCTCAACAATTACGTAATGTGAATGCCCAATTGAATCCAACTGAGAAAGTCATCGTCGTGTCATTGGATTGGATTTTTGAATGGATTCTTCTTGTTTTGCATCTGAATTAAAAGTTGGTATCTGAAAGATGGTGGAATATCGTTCTCTGTATTATTATTGAATAATTGGATGCTAAACAATATTGAATTTGAACAATCTTTGTTTAGGTACATCTTGGAGGCTGCTTGTATGAATGACAATTGCGTTTAAAAATTTTTATTGATTGCAGCCACGTATTAATATTTACTGGTGGTCTGGTTTCTCTCTGGTACTTTTTGTGTGATTTAGTTTTCAAAATGGTGACAAGTTAAGTGAGGTCAGCCTGGAGAGTTGGCAAATTAAAAAAAGTCGTATACCTTGATTTAGGATAACTTTGACATAGTCACAAGGTCGTTGTATCGGCTGTATGCTAAAGTTTCCATTTTCTTGTATTCTTTTTCTCCACCTGTTCCCTTATATTTACTGTTTCTTCTTTAATTTAACATGCCCTTCATTATGGTTATTTTAAGTCATTCACAGAACACTCTCTCTGCGTACAACTTAGCGAAGCACAATCGGCACGGAATTTGCATTTGAATGAATGTATAAGGATGCCTGACTGCGTGACATTCTAAGACTCTTGATTTTTTCAGGATTCGCATAATCCATAAGAATTTTTATTCATTGTGCTAGATGGAGAATGACGCAAATACGTAATTCTGAGGGAAGGGTAGAAATATAATGAGGCTCAAATACGTAGTTGTAATACGGATTTGTATTATTGTAATAGAGAAGGGGAGTTACCTGGGGGAGTGACTTAGAAAAATATAACTTTTCTCTCACTTGGGTCTTTAGGGCCTCAATCCGTGGGACTTCTCGACGAAGAAAGAGACGGCGGCGTTGTTTCTTAAAGGAGCGGGTCTAGACGTCTTGAGAGTAGTAGGGGTTTTCGCATATAAGACAGAATATGAACGGGGCCCGTCTTTAGTTTATCACAAAGCAGCGCGTGTTTGTCTCCTTAGTTCATTAGGTGTGAATGATGCCTTAGGAGTATCCTACGTTCGGGCCACTGTGATGAACTTTGTTCCCGTCGTTAATAAATTGCAGATAAACCAAGGAGGATTCAGGTGGAAGTTAATCCTAAAAAAAATAAATATATAATATTATTTTAACGAATGAGAAACAAATAATTTTTTAATAAACTTATACTCTTGTGCAACGAAATGAAATTGTGAAAATATTAAAGGGGGATTTGTTTTGATACTTTTTAAAACACTGGATTGTGAAATACCACTGAGGATGTTCCTTCTCAAAATTCTATCCTTCGGCATCCTCTTGCTAGGGGTCCTCGGACAGGATCTCTTAGCTGAGGGTACATCACCTTCGGAGGCAACAACTTTATCAACCCTTGCAGAAAATATAGGAGCAAACGAGCCTGACTTTGTGACGCGTAAGAAACCTGTAAAATTAAAATATTAAAGTAGACCTATGATCAGATTGAAGACATTCAACAGAATCCGTTCATCCACTTTTTGCTTAGTTACAATAAAAAAATTGTATAAGGAGATCCAAAATTAAGATTAAGAAAGAAAAAGTGAAAATACCATACAGATGATGCTATGAAATTCATAATGTAAATTTTAAATAGTTTCGTATTCAAGACTTGTGACTGAACTATACTTCTCTTGTGACGTTGATTAATTCGCAAGGCCCAACATTGCATTCATTGCTATTATAGTTAAGAAGCTACGGGTAAATCCCAATGTGGAGGCAGAGGAGGGCAGGTTCTTGGATACATATAATAGCAAACATGTCGTAACATACTCCGATGGCGTGGCGAAGGTTATGTCAGAGATTGCATAACGACGGAGGCAGGATTGGCTGGAGAAAGTTGGGACTCGAGTCCCCATACAATGCTTTTCTCAAGCGGCGGGAGTGAAAGTGCAAGTATCTTGTTAGAAGTTGCCTGTAGTAAGGAGAGCGTAGCTCACCATTGCTTTTAGTGCTATGATGACGTATTTCACATAAATACATCAGCGCCACACGATCGAACCAGAAACTACTAAATATCCATTGCATATAATCAGTCGAAAAGGAAGTTAAAGCTCTTTCTAAAAGGGTCCTACTCCTCTGGACCGGAAGTGAGAGTCATTGCGCAATAATGCAGGAAACAGGAAGATAGCCAGTTTAGAAAATACTGTGCATCGCGTGACTGGTTGTTACAGAAATTCTATCTTGTGTCAATGCACATTGCATTGTCTTTATCTGGAAGCTTTATCTGAACGTTTTTCCCTTTTGGAATTTTCTGTTATTACATAATGAACAATGGGCGCTCATGCATTGGATAGTAGATTTGTATTATCTTCTAGTAAATATATCTATCGAGATTCTCGTCCTTATCTTCATGACTAAGTCCATTGTCGTGATCACATTGAAATTCGAGACCCGTTGTTACTGACAATACGTGTTACCATTTGCAATTATTTATGTCGATGGTTCATTCTGTCGCGCAATGAAAACAGGTCTCTGGGTTATTTCCACAGTGATTTTCTAGTTAAAATTTTTCCACCGGCAAAACTTCTTGGCTTGTATAACAATACGTGACAGTACAACGCCATAAATATTTTTATTTTGCGTACTTTTCATTTTATGTACGTAATTATTATGTCGATTTATCGTGTTTTTCTTCTTTACTTTACAGCCGAATATATTCTACCTTGTCGCAGATCGGATGAAAAGATTGATAGCTGTATACAAAAGACGTTCAATCATTTGCGACCTTATTTGGTGAAAGGTACTTGTTGTTGCAATTGTTGAAACATTAGCCGATCGATGATCATCCATCTTATAAAATTATTCTAGGTATTCCGGAATTGGAATTGCCACCAATCGAACCTTTGACTATTCCTCAACTGGGTATGGAAAATGGACAAGGTGCAGTAAGAGTCAGTGCACTCTTTTCTAACATCACAGCCCTGGGACCTGGAAATTATTCAGTTGGAAAAGTCAGAGTGGATATACCTACGTTGAGATTGGATCTTCATCTTACCATTCCAAAGATTGAATTGCAGGGTCAATATGAAGTAGCTGGGAATGTGCTTCTGTTTCCTATTCAGAGTCAGGGTGACTTCTGGGCCCATTTTGGTGAGTATCGATCAGTTGACATCATCTGGATATTAAGTTTTCAAATGAGTGTCTTATCTGTTTATTTTATAGGCGACGTGGCAGCAATTGCCAGGGTTCAGGGTATTCAAGAAATACGAGACGGTATCCGTTATATGAGAATCGAACGTCTGCTGATTGACTTCAGTCTGGGACGTGCTCGATTTCGTGTAATAGACCAACTCAATGGGAACAACGTTATTGGTCAGGCAATGAATCAATTTTTGAACCAAAACGCCAAAGAAATTATTGAAGAGATGAGACCAGCCGCCAGTGCAAGCATCGCCAAGCATTTTCAGGGTTTCCTGAACACTGCATTTACCAAAGTGCCCATGAAGGTTTGGTTGCATGATGACTAAGTGTGAAATACTTTTTTTTTTACCAAAATTTTAATGAAGTTTTCTTCTGAGAAGATATAAACCCGTACGGAAAGTATCTGATTGTGATCCCAGTGACTTTTGGAATATTCCTGTTTTCCAAAATAAAAATATGGTCACCCACATCCTCGTCCCTGTCTGTTCCAAATTCCACGGTTTGGATAGACCATAATTCGCAGCTTTTCCATTTGTATCTTGTACCTTAAGTAACTTGTCTGTAAATAATAAACAAAATTAAGAAACTCTTCCTAACTATAATTCAATTTATACATAGGTCTCACCTTGTCAATATTAATTGTACAGTTTAGGATAATATATCTCTATATAATAGCAACGTATCCTAGTGTATTTAAATACGATAGTATTTGTTAAGCCTGTAGTAAATAACATATACGTTATCGAAAGAGCATGCTATACCATGATAAAATGATACTTCCCAGCAGCAGCATCTACAGGTTGTTTCAGCATTGTGGCGCGTGTCAGCAGAAGCCCAGAGTCTGGACTGAGTATTAATGTTGTGATAATGAATCAGGACCGTGGCGGGACATATCTGACGACCTCTGACCCGAAAACGCGTTCAACCTTAAAGGAAACAGCAATATAGAGACATTGAACAGAGTAACACTATATCATTTAGTATTTACTAAAAGCTAAGACGTGACAATCTTCGAATCAGTCGTTCGCGAGATCCCTGTAGCGTCCCATGTCAGGCATCTCGTGAACTCTCGACGCGACTTAATTCGACCTGAACGGAACCATCAGGAAGGAGCATTTTGAGGATTTGACCTAACAAAAATTAAGAAAATGGTTAGGCAGTTCACAAAGAGGCAGTGGCTGACGTTAATAGTGATCAGTATTGCTGACTTTGCCAATGCAATCTGTGTCTCTCTACAGGCTCCGTTTTATCCTCACGAGGTAAGACTGATTGGGAATTTATTCTTATCAATGTTAATCACTTGTTTATGCATTAGAACTTGTTTAGATTTGGAAATAATGGTCATTCACCTTGGACTTAATTTTCTTCGGTATTCTCATAGGATCTCTTACTGGAGATCTTTTAGAATTTTTCATTCGGAGATATTTAGGTAGATCATCATTTGGAATGAACGTAACTGCTACCTAGGATATAAATTGAGTAATTTAAGACTCGGGACACTACGTAAGACGTACGTTAATGGTCCTTATCAGTTATAATAAACTCATGTCATAGCTAGTTAATGTTATTAAGGTCGTAGGGTCAGGATGGCGCTTCTACTTGTTACTCCGATTCACTCCGATGATATTGTATTTCAGTTTCTAATTAATTTAATGAAAAATTGCATCAGACAGGAATAATTAATGTTTAGCTGAGTCTGAATATTTCTTGATGAAATTCAAACTGGTCTACAGATACTGGGATGATGATTCGGTTTTAATACGTCTTATGCCCAATCGAGTATCCAAAGTTTATCAGAATTTATCTGCGAGACCAGTTAATCACAATTCGTATTGAAATAGGAAATTGCGTCATCCAACTTTCTAATAAGCATATTTTTTAATGGAATAAATTTGTCTATTTCTCAGGCTGAGAAAAAAGGCGCTTCCGCTACTGAATATGGATTGGTCTTTGGTATATTCGAATTCGTAGTCTTCATCATAAGTCCCATTTATGGGCAGCACGTGAGTTTAATTTTGGGTCTGATGATCATTCAAATGATTCCCTCGCCTTATGATTGTTCTGCAATAAAGTAATTGTCTCTGGGGATTCTGTCAGGAAGCATTGTCACTAGAATTTTTGACTTTGCAATGACTTCAAAATTTCTCGATTGCCATTGCTTCTTTAATTTTTTTTTTAAGAGGAAACTTAAGATTTTAATTTAACAGCTCAACCGCTTAGGGCCAAAGCTTCTCTTCAATGGCGGAATTCTAACAACCGGCACATGCGCCATTTTCTTTGGCCTTCTGGATAAGGTCGAAGGTCATTACCCTTTCATCATCCTGAGTTTCGTCATCAGGATTGTCGAGGCTCTTGGTAATGCAGCATTTCTCACAGCGAGCTTCGCCATCATCGCCAAAGAATTTCCAGATAACGTCGCAACGACTTTTGCAAGTCTGGAGACATTCTTCGGTCTCGGACTTATCGTCGGACCTACAGTTGGCGGGGCTCTTTATCAGGTAATCTATAATCTAATAAACGACGCGCAGGTTTGGGCGACTCATAGTTCCATGAACGTGTAAAAATCATTTGATTAATATATATATAAATCCAGGTTGGTGGTTATACAACACCTTTTGCTGTGTTGGGATCAGCCCTGTTCTTGGCAGCTGTCATGACAGCTTTTGTCCTACCAACTCATAACGATGACGAGCAAGATACTCAAGACTCTGGTGGTATACAAATTATATAAAAACTCAATACACTTGATACCAAAGGAGTGCTTAGGTATTTTCAAGAAATCTTACAAAATTTCATCTGATCCCTCCCAGGTTTCATGAAGGTCTTAAGGATTCCTGGCGTAATGGTAGCAGCAGCCTCCATAATTGTAACAAGCATGAGTATCGGTTTCCTCCAGGCGACACTGGAGCCTCATCTACGTCAATTCGACCTGAGTCCAGTAGTTTTGGGCCTTATGTTCATTATAAACGGTGGCACGTACGCCCTCACAGCACCAGCCTGGGGTTGGCTCTGCGATAAATATTCGAAACCGAAGGTAAATCATAATCTTGATTAATTTCAAGAACCAAAATACACTAAATAATACTTGCCATAAAAATGTTTAGGTAGCAACAGTCATTGGATGCGTCTTGGTAATGGTAGGATTCTGCTTAGTGGGTCCAGCACCTTTCATTCCAGCACCAACCATGATTTGGCTGACAATTTTGGGCCTTTTAACACATGGCTTAGGCATGTCAGCCCAGCTAGTAGCAAGTTTTACAGATGCTTTAAGAATTTCCATGTAAGCTTGCCAATGGGACTTATAACACTGCTGTATAACAAGTTGCCATTGTTTAGGCGTCACACTATTAACACACACACATATATATTCATATATTATACTTTACAGATCCTACGGATTTCCAAATAATTTAGAAACATACGGACTCATCAGTGGTCTGTGGACGAGCACTTTTGCACTGGGGGCCTTTATTGGGCCCAGCGTAGCAGGTATTCTCTTGGATAGTATAGGATTTAGAAGTGCATCCATGTTCATAGTACTCTTGCATCTCATCGTGGTTAGTACAATTGATTTAGTATTTTGAAATCTTCATAAATTGCCGGGATTTCTAGAAAAATATTGTTAATTAATTAAACTTTTTTTTTTCAGGGTATAGTAGCCACATTATTCTTGAGCTGCTGTAACAGTGGCCCAAAGCCATATACAGAAGTTGGCAGTCACGAAGATATCAGGTCCTCATTGAGTTGTAGCATTAGAAACAACAGTACCAGTCTTCCATTGGGTGTCCGGGCACAGGGGGTCCCAATTGACAGGCCCAACGGAATGAATTCTCTTATTGCCTGTAACAGCTATTCGAACAGAGCCGGGGCATGGTCAAGGGCCTCATACAGTGGTCGCTATACACATAGTTATGGATCAATAGAGTCTAAACAATATTTGGAAAGAACTACGTGATTTTGATTACGTATAGTAGTTAATGATGTAATCAGAGGTTACTGGAGAGACGCCAGAGTGTTCCGCATACTTTCAAAAAGGATAATGGAATGAGAAAAAAAAATATTGATAAATGTCAGATAGTGAAAAACTGATAAGAAATCAAAAATATTTCATTTCAAAGCTTCTGGGCCTCGTGCGAATTCTTCAGCAGGGACTCTTTTACCTTAATTGTATATATGATATTACTAGGATTAATGATTAATCTTAATTACACGTGGTTCTCGAGTACCCATGACCTCGTCAGTGAGGTTTTAATAAAATATTATTATCTGCTATCATCGTGTCTCTTATTTAATGACTTTCGTTCTTTCAAAATCTATCGAATGGCATCCAAAGGAAAGCGCAAACGTTCTCTTGGAATTCCGAGAATTTACTTTCGACCATTGAACAGTAGATTTTCACTTTCAATTGAAAGTCGACTGCAATCATTTCAGGCTTTCGGAAAGCAATCGAATTGAATTATTCGTCGAATTCAGAGTCAACAACTAGAATGACGCATTCATACGCACCTGCGCATATACAATAGGTGTTACTGGATATGTGGCCAGTAGCTTAAATAATTTAGTAGCAGTCAGACGCAATGATGCGAATAGTACCAACAACGCAATTTCCACTATCTAAATAATCATTGATTAGACTGACCGATGATTAAGATATATAAAATATCAGATCTCTTAATTCAATCAATGAACATACACGATTAGTATAAAATCCAAGAGAACGCTCATCGTCTCGTTCAATATTATTTCTCATAATTATAACAATTTTTTTACTTTCCTTTTCAAGTCATTACAATTTTTATAACGTCTATAGGTATACCTGTATGCTGTCTGCATACGCAAGTTACTATCTACACCCTATTCTCTGGCGTTACTGTTCACTGAGGCGCATCGCGCATTCCGGAAGTAGTTCCATCCTATACATACAGTTACGTCATTGGCACTCACGTAGTTTGGCAGTCCCAAGAATACTACCTGATGTAGCATCCAAATACAAGTCATCAATTAAATAAACTCTCCAGCTATCCAATTCATGAAAAATAATTTCAAGGTAGTCAAAGCAGTCCTGATATAACATCTGTAAGAAAAAAAAAAAAGTACTCAAGTAAGTAAAAGTAAAAAGTATTATAATTTAAACGTGGAAAAAATCTATACCAGACCTCTTTTCTACCTCTGACTAAAAATCAATCAGTGTAAACATATTTGAAAACACCTGTAGCTGTCTCTGTTACACAAAGGGTGGATCCCAGAGAACAGGTAGATGATGATTCAGGCAAGGTGCTGCCACCTGAGCTGTTTAGTACCCGGAGTCAACTAGTAGACTCAACAGGTGAGCCACCACACCATCATCCACGGAATAGGTCCCTGAAGAGAGTTCTGTGAAGGGATATCGGTTGGTTGTAGGTATAAAGTTGGCATACAGTAAAATGGCCCTCCCTTCCACCTTTCACTGGGTCCGTTTGCGGCTGCGCTTGCGTCGAGGCCTTCGTGGTCTTTTGCCCGAGACGACCGGGCATCGTGAACGGGCCCAAAGTCCGCTTCCATTCGGTGGGGAAGGAAGGCCGCGAATCGCGCTCGCAACATTCGGACAATCGTTACACACACACTGCGGTTACACTGTCGCGTTAAGCCGGGCGGCTTTATCATTATACTGTTTTCTTATCAAAGAGAATTTTGTATCAGAAAAAAACATAAAAAGCAAAGGGTGACTGTGAATCGTTGAGGAAAACGTCTCCTTTGGACTACCAGGATATCCTCTTGTGAATTATTTCATTTTTATTGAACTTTACCAATTACTTTGTCTCCTTTGATTACTTTTGGGACTTGCCCAATAATCTTTTACTTGACACACTCTGGATTCAGGAACTTAACGGGATATTCGATTACACCCGTTGTGATACAGTGTTTTATAGTGCCATGGGGATCTAGAGAACACAAGGGTAAGTTTATTTGCCATTGGTTATTCCTTCAAAATTTTCTAGGACTAATAGATATACATTGTTATTCATGTTTCTTAGTTGTTTAGTGAATAACGTGAAAGATTACTGCCTTTTCTACCCTTTAGTTTTGAAATTCTATTCTGCAGGAGAATTTCTGGTACCATTTTCTAACGGTACTTTAAGTAATAACCCTCTTTGGTAACGATTATCCTTACAAGGAACCGTATACGTATTTTCAATGCTGGAAATGCTATTCCCAGGAACCCTTATAAGATTCTCCGTAAACCTTCCATGAAAGTTATAAAAGGGCTCGTGAGGGATGTCATTAAACAGTTTAAAGTAGCGTCTAGACGGTGATTTGAACGCCGGCCAAAGCGCTATCCCACGATCCGTAAAGATACCTTCCTTCTGCCGAAATAGAGTCCGTTCGTCGTAACTCCTTGGCAAATCACAACTAGAATCGGCAATCGATTTTTGTCTGAAAGAAAGAAGGAGGGAGTTAGTGAATGATACGAGACTCGTGAGTGGCTCAAAGAAAGAGAAAGAAAAAGAAGAGAGAGAGAGAGAGGGAGAGAGAGAGAGAGAGAGAGAGAGATCGCACGTCGCGATCGGCTCGCTTGGAGACCGGTTGGAGAATTTGAAATTGTGATTCCAGGCGTGTCCGAGTAAAGAGTAAAGGAAGAGAAAGGAAAGAGAGGGTCTTACCAACTTGTATTGAGAGAGAAGAGAGAGAGAGAGAGAGAGAGAGAGAGAGAGAGAAATTGAGAGAGGGTCGCACACACATCTCTCGCACCTTACGTTCTCTACAAATGCCTCCCCTTCGTATACCCCAAGAATTCTATGAATGTATGCATTTAGACGTGGGTGTATCCTTCGGAGAATCTTAAGTATCCTTAAGTAGCTCGAGTCCTTTCGAATGAGTCCCAAAAGAGAGATATACGCAATGTACAATGTATGCATACATGGGCCCAGACGCACTTCTCACGGCGCTGGAATCCTTGAAGAAAAAGAAAGAAAAAAAAATATATTAAAAACTCAAAGCAACTCTCAAAACTATTCCCTTGTCTTATCTCTGAATGAGGGGCCTCACGAGTAAAGGACTCTGGGTCTCATCCAACAAGAAAATCCCTAAAGCAATCACGAAAAAGCTCAAATAATTGCTAAAGCCCATGTAACCCAATATCTTCCATGTGTTTTGCATATGGGCCTGACGCAGACACGCATTTACACACAGACCAAAAAAAGACCAGGACCCTCTTACGTTCTTCTTTCTGGGCCTTAACGAACACGCTCGCGCACCTACTCGTCTGCGGGAACGTAAAATGCAGTCGGACCGGCTATACATACTGTGAGGCCAGGCCCACACAAGTCCCAGAAACTTTGTAGGTCCCAATACACTGACTCTCCTCGTCACACCTACAACTTTCCAGGGCCCAGATCGATCTCAATTCTCTGAGCCATCCATACCCAAGAAATGAAAAAAAGAATAACTCTGGGTCCACTCGGTTCTAGTTTAAAAGTTATCACGCGTCGCATATACCCTATTTACAGTGATATTTTAATACTCGACTATTATCACGTCTCGTTTTTCATTTACCCAAAAAATTTACGCAAGGCCCAAGTTCTATCATGCGTATCCACTTAGTATGGTACACTTGATAATAATTTTCAAAGAAAATACAAAAATTCAAACCAGCATTCATCCCTCGACACTTGTCACTCGAGTTGCATACGATTCTATGCACTCTAATAAAAAAATGGCAGTTTACAATTTACACAGTAGTTATAATCCTAAACAATGGTACCTATGACGTCACTCGTATGCACCTGCATGTCACGTACCTACTGTTGTGCATAGGAGCACGCGTGCATAGGAACAGAATGGGTCCGAAGTCGTATGGGAGCAGCCACCCCGAGAACGTAAACGCACATAAACGAGGATAAACACTGTGCAGTACATTTTGCGTTTATACACTACATAGATGTCTACAGATCTATATACAGGGTGGGACATTTATAAATGACCAGGTCAATTTTTTCGGAAACGAAGCCAGATATCAGAAACTATTTCAAATAAAAGTTGTGGGGTTTTAGGGCGGATGGAAGATTCCGTTAATGAATTCCTTCCTACGTGTTTACGTGGTCCACATTGTGCACGCGGCTTTAAAGCGTAATTTGACTAGGGCCATTAACTGGCTAGAGACGTTAAAGTCGTATTTCGCGCCCCACTAGGACTCTAATTCCTTCTCTAGGAGAAGGATGGGGGGGGGGGAGAGGATAGTAGACAGTAGACCCCAGGTAACGTAGAGAACGAATATTTGTTCTGATTTTTAAATAATCGTATCATCTGTCAATTTTTGGTCATAAGTATACTTGTACTCGTCGTCTCAAAATTGAATGCTTTTGCTTTCCAAAAAATCGACCTGGTCACTATAAATTCCCCACCCTGTATATGCTCGCACGGCCTATGTAATACCAACGTCTTTTCGCTCAGTAACTTGGTACCGCTTGGCTTCAAGACCGGATACAAGCGTACAGTCATCCAGAATAGAAAAAAAAGTCCATGGGGATATTTACATGGCGATAAGCAACCATATTCTTCGGTCACGAACAGTTTTCCATGGAATATTCTGTATATATATATATATGTATATCCGGAGTGGCTGGATAACTTAGGTACGAAACCCGGACTGTTTCCTTGGTTGTCTGTCTGGCACTCTGGGCCTCTTGGATACGAGGGTACCAAGTGATTTATCTCTGGTCCCTTAAGGGATGGTCCTCCTTGAGAGTCTCAAGATTATTATTATAAAGTATTGGACTATTCGTAGCAGCAAAAATTGGCAAAAGCTGGTAACAATGTCCTGATACCATTACTCATGATTCCATTTAACCATGAGCGAATCGAGTTACGGATTTCATCAGAATGAGTATGTCCGTCTCACTCTTACGCATGTAAGAGCCTATAGGTATGTCTCTGTCGCACTTATGGGAGCTATACGGAATTCGTTAAATCTAAGGCCTAGACCTTCTCCGTTCGCTGAACCGTATCTTCATAGACTGTGCACGATAGTCCAAGACTGTTAGTCTCGATTCATTGACTTGACTGGGTCTATTGTCCTTTTTCTTTCTTTCTTTTGTTTAGAAGAACTGTAGCTGGGGAGGTTCAAGGGACTTTGGGACCACATCCTCTGGACCCTTTGAATTATCTGGTTACAGCGAATATCCAGGGAAGATCTTGACAGACTTTCACCGTTTAAAATTCGTCCGGCGTTTTATACGCGTATGTCGTGTGTATCTTCCGCATGATGGTGTACTGAAAAAAAGTAGGCCCCGCTAAATACCTTATTACTTTTGAATTTACATACAGCCGCGACATAACAGGACTTTGCGTCGTTCGATCTTCCATTTGCGAGTGAAACGCAGCTTCGGTACATACCATGCAGGTACTATCGATACGTTCTCCATATCCTTTTCCTCTTGACACTCATTCCTTGCCTTTCTTCGAGTCGTTCTCTAATACAGAGGCGAATTTCTAACTGGCGGAAAAACTTGCTGCGACTAAAACTTCACTCGACGTCCACTCTTCTTGCCCGCGATTACTTGCTGCCATCCTGTCAGTTTCAGCTTTCCTTTGAGTTTCTAGATGCACACGACTATACCAGATAGTGCGTAGACGATTTTTCTTACGTGAAAAAAAAAAAATGATATATGAGTTTGTTAACAGTTTAGAAAGAATTTTTTAAATACTGCTAAAGGATAATATTCGTAAAATCTGATATATTGCACCTGGACCTGAAGAATACTGTATAGACTTCTAGAGAATTGCTAACTCTATTACTCGAGATGATACAGCGATAAAATTCACAATGTATTATTCAGTATAGAAATAGCAGGCAGCGATGCGTGTGAAATTTTCATAAAGGCTTGCACACACGTTGGAAATCGCATGGAGACAGTTAGGTCTGTTACGTATGTAGCTACGACTTATTACGGCGTCATGGTTCAACGACCACCAGGTATTATTTCTTACAGTAGACTTATTAGATCCTACGCTTAGAGACTTTTAATATATATTCAATAAATTCATTGACTAATTAGATTATGAATTGAAGTTTTTAGTTTATCAAAGTAGACAGAAATCTGTAACATATGCAGATAATAAAGCAATTCTCCAGATGAGGTCGTCCTTGCTCGACTTAAAGGCTCGTTCATAAGAGTAGCTTGTGCTCTCTGATATCCCGAGGACTAATCAGTTCTCAACGCTCGGCAGATCCAGTCGTCCTTACTAGAAGGACATATAAATTAAATCTGTACGAGTACAGTCGATCCTACAAGGAATGTTGGTCCTGGTGTCAGGAACTTTCAAAATCCATTCCCAGTGATGATGACCGTCGTTATTTTTAGGAATTATGTCGTATTCGAGGACATGACCTTGAAGAGCTATCGACCTCGATTCCACTCTAGTGCGACCTAATTATCCTAATCGACACCATTCGAATTCGGCTCATGCTCAGCATCAGTAATAATATCGGTAACAGTCAGTCTGAAGATGAGTACTCAGACTGTACTTTGAGTGACTTATTCAATTCAATGAGTATCTGAGAACAATAATAATTAATCAGTATTAATTCATTGATCAAATCAGGATAATCCTGATCAATTCCCACAGTTGTTACTTAACTAGCATGAGTATTAAATATCCATCCCAATGGCGCTGCAGCGTATCAAGTATCCTTAGTGCCAAGGATGCACACTTGATGCAATCGTTCCCATGAAAAAAGTCGCCAGTGCCTTTTTGCTTCCTTTTATAAATTTCTTTTAAACTAGGCCTTCCTATTTTTTTTAATAAGTCTACAATACATTGCATCCAAGTGCCCATGTTTGGCTATCAGCCAAGCCCGCATAAAAGTGAAGCAAAATTGATTTCACGGACGTTATCGCACTTGTATTAGACATATAAGGTGGTAGCACTGCATGACCAATTTCCAGGTAGACTGTAGCATGGATGTTGATGAAAAAAAGGAACCAGGCAACTACCTTAAGAAACGTCTACAAGTCTTCTAGACGCAAACTGGTATAGGGAAACTCAAGTGTTTGTGGTAGACACGCGCCTACATGGTCATGCTCAATGATATGACCAGATCAGCGTAGGCATATCTAACCAGTATTGGTGGATTTCTAAGCAACGACGTGTAAGCAAAACGAGCCAGCGACACTTTCACTTATACTGGCAATGTCCGATTGGTATTACCGGTATGCACGGCGGGGCCAGTTACTAGCCTTGCGACCATTCGCTGTTCGCCATTTGGTGTCTGGAATAGCAGGAACTTGGGCATGAATTCACTAAGGCCCAAAACACTGTTCTTATCTGAGACTAAGAACTTGTCCATATACACAGTTTTTTGGCATAAGCACCTGATTATGGAGACCGACTGTTTAATGTAAAGCAGAGTGCATTAGGTAGAGTGACGGTAGATTGACCAAGTGTCTTGTCACTGTAGCAATTACCGTGGATCACGGGCTGATTGATCTACTTAATTAATTGAATTAACGTTTCTTGTGAGAAACCCACCTTTTCATTCGTTTTAAACAATCTGATGGAGGTTCTTGCAATATGGTTATGTAGTGGCCACGCCTCATTTTGAGCTCTAGACTTCTTTTTTTGGTGACGTATCAACTCCCTGGGGCCTAGTTACTTTTTGCATTTTCCTTGAGGCTTAATGGCTCTTGGTGCTCATTTGGATCTCGAAAAGGTCACTTGCGTTTCTCTGGATTCTAGATCATGTGTCTAGTATCGATAGACGTATGTCTATATATAAACATTGAATGGTACCCGCCTCATGTAGCATTTCACTATTAGAATCCGGCATATGTTTTTCCTCACAGTTGTACAAATGGCTCTCCGTATGGTCACTTCTCAGAGACGGTTCAATACTTAAGACTGAACGGTACCTACCAAGGACCTTCTTCTTGGGTACAGAACATTTGTTACAGAGGTACGGCAAATGAAGGTCCCAACTAAACAGAAGAAAAGTCCCAACCATTGTCCATACTTGTGAGCAATGACTTCCAGGTGTTAAGGAACAAGAGAATGGAAGTGGTTGACATTTTGCACAGTCTGCCTTTTTGAAAGACTTGGGTATACTATAAGGCAGAGTCACGTACCAATAGAATATCTGGACTAGGATACCAGATTCAAACATACACTATTGGACCCAGGTCCTGGAGTTTCCTGTCGTGCATAAGTACCCCGCTTGTCCTGACCCCGGAAGTGAAACCGAAGGACCTTTGACCTGGAAGGTTTTTAATCCTACGAACTGTCACTTCCGGTGCTCGTTAAAGGGATTCTTAAAATATGACATTCTCGTCATCAATACAGCATCCGGCCGAACCTTGATTCTTCATCTACAAAAATAAATACGTGTTCCAAAATACGTCAGTTGCTCTACGTGCTAAGAAATCTTAGTTGAATTGAAATCTTAGTTCGCACCAGGGCAACAATTCCTAATCGAGAATATAAAGTTGACGATCTGCATCGGTGACATTTCGAGCGGAACGATGGAAATGACTTCCTCAAGGCCGCTCCTTCTGTGCTTCCCACAAGTTCCTGCTCGCGACTTGTACTCGGTACACGTACTCTGATTTTTTGTCTTTCTCTTGGTATTGTAAAATTCATATTTTCATCATTTCACCATGATTCATCGCTACGAATTGGCAGCCCTGTCTCTGCTCGTGCAAAACAACATTATTCCAGTCACGAATAACGACGTGTCCCGTTTCCAAGGTGTTGCTTTGGGACCTGGGAGTGAGTCTCAGCACATGAAATCGAAATGACTTCTTCTGACTCCTGGTTCTGGCTCTTTGACTCTTGTTTCTACCTAGACAGACTAGAACGACGCGTCGCGACGCAAGGTCGTTCTCTCTATTGGTCGCGACTTTCATTTCGCCTGAGCTTGCTTGGTCGCCTAGTCGCGCTACAGTGTTATAGCTATTAAATAATTCCGCACCCGTAAACTGGCCGCGCGCATAAGAATGTTCCACCAGGTACCACCAGAAGTTGACGTACATGGTCGACGAGTTCTCCAAGAGAATGTGTACCAATGTGGGACTTAAATATATGCACAATTAACTCTTCAATATCATAAGACCTCATGACGGATCATCGTGTTATCTTCGTGATAATCGATACGTGTTGATTTCTGTAATTTTGTATCTTTTATCTCTTCCTTACGACTCTCTTGCGTCATCCTGATCATCCCACAAACACCAGATCCGGTTAATCTCTGGAGATCATATTAATTCGACGAGTTACCCTCATCTCCAAGTATTAAATACTTCCACGATGACTGTTATGAGTTTCTGCAAAAAAAAAATATTAAGAATTATTTATCAATGCTCGCATAACTTCCACGATGGAGTTTTCCACAATAATATTTTTATTAGAATATTTTTCCATCCAATTGGTACATCATTTCCTGAAGATGACTCGTCTCGAAGAACCACTTTGTTGTTGTACGTGTCTTTACGCTTGTGCTTCTTTTCAATCGTCACGACCAGGTTTTTCTTTACATTGATTTTTCTGTTCTACCTGTGGTGTCAAGCAATGCAAAGTAAGGTAAGGTAACGCAAAGTACTGTAAAGCCATGCTGCTTATACTTATAACCACGGAGTTTGCAGTAGCCAAGGAATGTCGTCGGCTCGTGCCCTCCTTGTGCGTTTCATTACAAGCTGCACATGCACCTGAGAGAGATGTCTGAATATATATGTATGCATACAGGACTCTCGCTGCTGATACACCAGAGAGTTGAGACTTATGTAAGTGTTGGTTCGCAAGGCCCCCAGGGCCCTGAAGCACGAGCTCATGCCACTGCAAGTCTGTTCCACTTTCTAATCAAACCGACCCAATGTATGGACCAAGAAGTTCAGACTCTCTCGTTTGAGCAGATGGGTCATGAAAAGTCAATGAGCTAAAAAAAAAGAATGAAAAAAATTTTAGCAAACAAGACACAGTCGTATAGAAGGATTTCAAAGAAAAATTTTCACCTTACAGACAACTCTGCCATTTTTTCCCCCCCTTTGATCCTACACGATCGGTAACCAGGGCCTTAAGGGGGTTTCAAGTGGGCCAGTCTACTTTCGCAAGAGCAGATGTGGACCCAAATCATCTTTCTCCTCTTGGATCTTTAAAGAAATCGACTTCCCAAGTGGTCAGTGTTGATCGAATGAGGTCTTACTCTTATATATTTTATTTAATTATTCACTATCCTATAATTCAGATTTATTAGGTGCAGTCTACTTTCAGGGTTGCCAATGGCAAATTTTAAAAAGAACCAGTCCAATCTATAAACGGATTGAATGAACTGACTTTAAAATATGTTTGACTTATTGTTTATTGTGCTACATTGGTAGCAGTACAAGCTTTATTTGGCCCAGGGAGGTAAGTTGGTAGACATAGAGAAAGGCACTGAACGTTCTCCACGTGACTAATTGAAATTCCTCATGTATTATTACTTAATTGGAATGTGTCTGATCACTGGACAATTACGAAAACTCCAAGTGGATCTCAATAACCATTCAAGGCTCGAAACGAAGTGAGTCCCAAGTCTAAGGAAAATCATGATAGTCCTCTCAACACTGTACTTAAGGACCTGACTAAAGGAGGACGGAATTGCGAGTAGTACATCGGCCTGACCTGCTCAGAGACCAACTGGGTTACAGACGGTTACATAAAACGCGACAAGAAACGGTCACCTTTATAAAACGCATAACATTCCATGGTACGCTTTACAATAAGAGGAAAATAGCCGCGACAAGAAGTCAAACGAGACAGAAAGAACGACAGTACGCGACGCAGAAGAATTAATAAAACTGGTAAAGTATTTATCTGGAAAAATATACTGTGTCGGAATAATCATTACGTATATTAATAACGAGCTCAGTGGCTTGTTTCCTAATGGCGGTAACGTGACGCGAGTAGACCATTATTAATTCCACATTTAATTTCTAACTAATCAAGAACTCTGAGTCGATTAAGAGGATAATCTTTAGTATCTGTTCTGATTGACCGAGGGATTGGAAAACTCTAGGTTATTGGCTGCCTCTGGTATTTCCATAGGAAAGGCATGGCCATGCAAGGTCATGCAATTTTCTATATCATTTCCTTACTGCAATGGAATTCACATTTTTACATGATCAATCCAGACGTTTACAGATACGTCTATAGATCTGTTTACGATTAAGCTGTTTCAAGGCACACCCTACTCTTTTCGCAATGTATTATTTATAGAATAAATTGACTTTGACTCTCGGCGTCTCTACGTATGCAAGCTACCGTTTATGCTATATGTCATTTAATAATTCATCTCGAACGTCATTCCTTGCTCCAATACAGAGCCCATGGTACATACATAAATATCTAAGGCACCAGGCGTAACCTGGATCAGTGCAAAAACCTGATCGATCTTAATCTTCTTATTTTGCATAATTTTTTGTTTTCTCTCACTTTTTATCATCATTAACACACGTTAGGCTGTAACCACGCAACAGTAAACCGTAACGATTCTCTAACGCTTCCTCATGCTTCCCTAGAGTTCCCCTATATGCAACCATGCACGCTTAGATATCCGGCAATGCGACCTTACAGAATTTTCTTTGAAATCACGTAGACCAATTATTTCCAAGAAACACTAAATGGTCTCTAAAATCACATTAACGGTACTAAAACGATAATGTTCGAAAATGTTTTTCACCGCTAAGCCGGAGACCCACGCAAAACAAAAATATTATTATAAACTCTACGCCAACTGGTACCAAACATAAGTAAACCGTCTTGAAAATACCCTGGAGTCACGAATGACGCAAAAATGTAAATGGTAATACCGTCACGCATGCCTCCTACAGTTGCCAATACCAAATCCAATAGGAATTTCTATTGCAAGGAACAAGGATTCTCATTCGATACCCATACTGATTCTACAGTCAGTTTCAAACGTGACTTCCACCTACGCCATACCAGAGGTTCAACCACTGGGTATTATACCCAGTATGCATGCATGTACGTAGGCCAGTACCTACAGTAGGTGCATGCGCGGGTATTGTCTCGTCGGGGAGGAATGTAGAAAGTAAAGTATCTTAGGTAACTCAAGAGTAAAGTATAGGTTGAGCGACGGAGGATGCTCCGTGGAAGTCTGCCTTCACATCGCGTGGAAAGGTCACTCACAGCCTGGCAGAAAACAGCATTGTGTGTCGTTAACCAGCAAACGGCATTTACTCACTAGAGAATTGCTATTGCCATCCTTTCTTTATACTTATTTCTTCCTTCGTTATTATTTTTTCTCATCCACATTCTACCTTCTACCCTCAATTCTCTTGAAAGGACCTACATTATTCTCACATTCCAATTTGTCATAATTTCTTTGTTCCACTCTCTTCTCTATCTCTAATGATTTGTACTATCGCCTGGATAAAAAAAAAAGTCCATGAGTAATTTTACAGATATCTCTCCCAGCATCCTGACTTTGACTCCTGCTCTATCCGCGCAAATCATCTTCATCGAGCTACTTCATTATATATACAGGAACAGCGCTTTACTGCTTATACTTATTGCACGAGGTTTCATCTGAAAGCTCAAACTGTTGTAAACTTGTTTACGAGTCAAGACCGAGTCTCTACTTCTATGATGGTACTTACCGCAAGAGTGTACAGCATGGAGACTGTACACTGTTATTCTACTATAGAATTATGGAGTAGTAGTTGTTTCAAAAGTCGTCAAATCTCTCAAAGCTCATACCCAACTGTAAGTTAGGAACGGTATAAGCTTTCTTAAAAGTGATCAGCAGTAAATTTGTCTGAAAAATAAAAAGACTAATTAATATCATCGTATTTGGCTTCCTCTTGATTACTTTATGAATTTACATATATACCCACGAAGATATCGAATGAAGATCCTGTCTGAAATCTCCCGTAGGTGGATCGAGGTACCTAGGTAGGAAGATATCCATAGGTCCCAGTGGTAACGTGCTTACCTACCGGTTTTCCGATTTTTACTCTTGTTTTCAAGCGGCTGCGCGATGCTTACGTACGTAGACCATTGTGAACGGGTACGATCGAAATGGCAGATAGTCGAATACTGCGGTCTACCACCACACAATAGAAATTTTCGCACGTCCATCCAACCGAGTGACTTCCTGTTCCTTGAAAAATGTGGCTTCCCTCTTTTCTCTTTTTTTTTTTTTTTTTCTTTCCTGCTACCCTCCATGCATTTATAACGTACTTAACTGGTACCTTTATAAGTACTTTGTCTTTAAGAGTTGGAAATTGAAATGAACGTAAAGGTGTAGGAAGATGATAGCAATTACATTGCCATATCAATTACCGAAGAAGTAGCAATGTGATTAGTAGAAGCATGTTGACTTCAGTATGTATAATAATGCATGAGATTGAAGTGGTAATTTTAAATCGAGCCAAGGCGCGCAATAAAGCTAATAGCCACTTTGTAATTGCCTGTATTATCTCTTGCGATGCGGGGAGCAGACCAATAGGTGTATATGTATATTTATATCGTGAGGCCCAATATATATTCTGTACTGGATAGTGCATCAAGTGGAGTACCTGACTGATTTATGATTTTCGGAAATCCTGCATGGCTTCCATGGTCGCCATTTTGTCGAGAAAAAAGAGGCCAAGTGTACCCTTATGATTTTTTATCCAATTTCAACAGGTTCTCTTAAACGAATCCCGTGGGATTATGTCATTGGTAGGGGTAGACTCTTGCGAAATTGGGCAGTAAACTCAGGGCGAGGGTTCTGGGCCTTTGGGACCCCGGTGAATCAGTCCTTTGTAGCCAGCACTCTCAGGGTCAACCACTTTTGGCATAGTGTATACCACAATCACTGGACGTATAAACGGAGGAAAGTCTTCTCAGTGTGAGTCCAAAGTATTGCTGGTCCCAGGAGAGGTGAACAGGGGTCCAACATGCCGAGTAGACGTTCCTGGTCGTGTGGAGCCCGGACCCCAGCTCCTGGGGCCCTCTTGCAGCCTCTGCAAAACTCAATGCTCTTTTTACTGTCCTGGTTCCCTGGGTTTATTGGCTCTCCGTGGCAAAAAGAGAGCCGAGGAGGAAAGTAAAAAGAAAAGACAGAGAAGGGGAAAAAAAGAGTATAATAATAACAACAATATAAAAAAGAGAGAAAGAGGAGCCTAAAGGAGAGAGGCAAAAAATGAAGAGAAGACAAAAGATCGTCTGAATCCTGGGCAGGATGTGCCCCGGGTTCCCTCCTTCGATTATCTCGCTGTATTTTGTACCTGGTAGAAATCTCAGAACTGGTCTCTTCGGAAATACATATGCCCATGGTATATAAATACTATATGTATGCATTATTTATTCACCACTGACGTCATCCCATCATCTAGGGACAAACCGACGCATCCTAGTCTCCAGGATGTCGCGGGATTACTCACCGTCATGACCTCCCAGAGGGAGTCTCCTCGTGCTTCCACCATGATTTACGGAGTCTCACGGTCTGGTCCCATGCAATTTGTAATTTCATTTAGTTGCTCGCTACGCATTCGAGAAGGCCAAGAAGGCCACTTTCAAGCTTCTTGGATAAGATAATTAATAAATCCTTAAAAACGAGGACAACAGTCCTTGTAGATTTCCAGTTTCAATTTTCATTCAGGGTGAATATATAAAGGTGATCATCGTTCCACCAAATGATTTCCTGGACGTATTCTCTTCATCGTTATGACATCCTGGTCATGAAGATTTATTTTGTCTTTTGCAGAATCAAAGGAACGCATGTCAGTGGCTGCCAGGAGTGCAGTACTCTAGTGAACCCGGGCAGAGCCAAGGGTAGAGAATGTCGGAAGGTGGTGGAACTGATAATCCGGCCTTCGCCGAAGACGAAGTGGCCACCGGTACCAATGAGAGCACGTTGAACCTGGAGAACAGTCACACGGAGAGTCTTCAGGATAGCCAAGTATCTGCGTCCTTGGAACAACAGGAGAATGGACCCGTACAAAATGGACACCAGCAGTCCTTCGTGTCTCAACATTACGTTGAGCCTATCAGGACAACACCGGAACCCCATTACAAGACTGAGACCAGGATAGAACTTCCTGCGGATGTTCCTGACAAGAGTCCAGTGCCTGCTAAGCTCAATGGAATCCATGGGAATGGAAATAACAATGATGCTAGTTTCCTGAACAGCAGCACTGCCAGTGCGCAGCCTCCTGGTGAGATATCTATCGCTTCTTATCTTGTTATTCGATTAATGAAACATTGCTGCATCGGGTGAGGCAGTGAGGTTCTTACCTGGTAAACATAAGCGATTGTTAATTACTGGTTTAGCGACAAAAGTCATTCGAGGCCAGAGAAATCTAGGAAATCGCGACAGCCATACTCTTACGACACTGAATACTTAAAGTAGAATTAATGGTATGCGACGCGTCTACTGCGTTTCTAATGATGCCTTCTATGCTTTTCCTACTTGAGTTATTTTTGCATACTGTGGGAAGTTTGGTGCTTGAGGAAATGACGTCAGTTACCTTCGACAGCTTCTGATGCGACTATTCCTGGATTTCCGGATGGCAAGAAGGAACAGATTGAAGCTGTGAATTTGGAACTGGTATCAATGAGGCCTTACACTGGTGGTAACCTCCAAAGTAAAGGTCAAGAAGCGTGTGAGGTCCCAGCTGATCCTTACGAAGAATATTTTGTGCCTGTGAACGAGCACAGAAAATATATCAGGTAATAAAATAAGAGGACTTCTTTTATATATCTTTAGAAAGACTATATCTAATTCTTTCATATTTAACTATACCTTAACAAAAGACTATCGTGTACTGTTCGCCAGCCCGGCGGGCTTAGGATATTATCAGAAGGTCTAGGCCAAAGAGATTTCATCCTAATTAAGATAAAAATCCATCCTCCTTAGATTCGCGTTCATTTATAACCAGCGTTCGCAAAGTCTGCCAGCTCCCTGTCACGCAACAGTCGGATGTCACAATTAAATTTTCAATCACAAAGGTATAACGTAAGATAATAGAAAATAAAAATACAAATATAATCATGATATCATATCCTATATTGGACAAGGAGGCCAGTTAGAAGAAGAAGAAGAAGACAGAAGTAGAGAGGTGCCAAGTAACAAATGAATTGCAAGATACCTTAGAGTTTACGAAATTTATCCATGTCACAATAGACTCCATAGGAAAGCGCTCAGTAGTGCAACCCAACCACATTGTGACACTGGATTCAGGAAGGCGAAAACATGGGGCAGAATAATTCCTTAAAGATTAGTAGTTGCACCATGATTGCTGGAGACGATCCAGAATGGTTTTTCTCATTGCACTGAACCCATCCTGAGAATGAGTAGATACCTTGCCAAGAAGATGATCCAGCATTCATAACGAATATGTATCCACGTTAGGCATGTCTCCTGGGGGAGTCTAGACTTGGCTTAAAGATATATATATATATATATATATATATATATATATATATAGAGAGAGAGAGAGAGAGAGAGAGAGAGAGAGAGAGAGAGAGAGAGAGAGAGAGAGAGAGAGAGAGAGAAGAATCACAAAGATAGCCCTAGAAAGGAATACATTTTATACCCCCTCGATAATAGCAGAAGCCCGGACGCAGAAGTTGAGACGACCGTAGCTGGTGTCCGTTTTGATTTGGGCCCGGGTGTTGGCCGTGAGGGACTCAGCCTGAGAGACCCAGCTGCAGGACTAGTCGACTATTCCCACTGGCTGACAGCCCTCAGGTACTTCACAAGGATGTTTCACAGAATTGGAGGATGGAAAGGCGACAGGATGCTCGGGCTGGTCCAGGAACACGCACTAACAATGCTTTGTCTATAACTTGTAAATTTAATTAAACGGGGAAAAACAATGAGATTCCATGCATACATACATCTTATTAGGAATTAATGGAACGATAATTTTGTATGATTCTTATTATTGGGAGGAAATTGACAAAGCCTTGGGAGGCGGCAGCACGCAATTTCTTTGATATTTATTATTATCTCATTCATAATCCATGCTACCGTCATTGTTCATATGCGTTAGATCTTAAATGAGAACTTAGGTATTGGATGTGTGAGGTGACTGATAACCGAGGAGAGCTTCTAACACCGTCGCTACAGGCTGAACGAATATGATATAGCTGTGTGAACCAGAAAGCTGTACAAAGTCGCTTTGGTCTTCGTGCTGTGTTAGTATTGAGATTTCATATCAAGGGATTTTGTGTTACAGAGGCGAGAAGCTGTACGTTACTAAGGATAAGAGATCCAGTAGTTCATACTGGAGACGAATAGCTTGTTGGGGATGTGGTATCCTAGTCTTGGTGATCGCTGTGATCATTGCTATACTTGCTGCAAGTGAGTAGAATCATTTGGAATGATAAGTATTAGAATTTTTTTGTAAATAAAGAAAATTGCACATGTTCCTTTTCTTTGGTTATAGCTGGTGTGATATTGACGCAGGAAGCTACTCAGCCATTGGAAAATGGCGATCATACCAGCTCACGGCAATTTGGTGCTGTTCAAACAGCAGGAAGTCAGGAATACATGAAAAATCCACCGTCGAGTCCACCGCCGGAAATCTCCAGCTTCCCGCCCTGGCCGACTACGGATGAATCCATTTATCAGAATGTGCCAAAAGCTTTGGAGGGTATGGTCAAGCTGGATGATCTTCAGTGGAATGATGACTTTGATGATCCAAGGTCCAGAGTGTACCGTGATGTCAGTGGTGAAATTGAAGAAAGTCTGAAGAATATGATACACTTGGCTGATAATTTGTCTATTGTCAAAGTTTATAATATCAGTAAGGACGGTGAGGTCAAATTTAGGATTAGCTATCCTCCTTTACCTACGCCTGAACAGACTCAAGAGAATATTGAGAAGATGTTGCAGAAAAATGGCAATATGGTTGGCAAGTATCATCTTAGCCAACTTGTTGTGAAACACTTGGTGGATGATTGTCAGCATGGTGAAATGGGATGTCAGGATACTTGCAAGTATGATTACACAGGAGGTACCTTTATGTGCTCCTGTTCACCTGGGAGAATTTTGGACAAAGATGGAAAAGTTTGTAGAGATGAGAATGATCTTAGTGATGTGAATATGGATAGGGATATTACAGAACCTAGCACCGGATCGGCTCATGATATTGTGCAGGGGAGAAGCAGGGGACCTGAAACTACGTTCAGTCCTAGGAGACCGGAAGATTGGTTTCACGAAAATTTTGGTTTCGTTACTGAACCTAATAATGTTCCTGAAAATGGACACCAGCACGTGGAAGCTGTTTCTGAACCAAAATCGGAACCTGAACCTTCCTCTGAACCTTCTGCTGAACCTGCAGCGGAACCTTCGGCTGAACCTGCAGCGGAACCTTCCACTGAACCTGCAGCGGAACCTTCCGCTGAACCTACAACGGAACCTTCCGCTGAACCTGCAGCGGAACCTTCCGCTGAACCTGCAGTGGAACCTTCCGCTGAACCTGCAGCGGAACCTTCCGCTGAGCCTTCTCCTGAACCTGCAGCAGAACCTTCTACAGAACCGGCGCCTTCTGTCGAGCCAAAATCAATGGATGGAGATATGGATCATTCAACATTAATTCATGAACATCCCCAATTTGTTACTGACTCTATTTATGGTGAACCATCTGCTGAACCGAAATCCGAACCTGAGCCTAGTGCTGAACCAAAATCAGAACCTGAATCTGTAACAGAATTAATATGGAACGATAAGAGTACAGTGGAATCGAAGTCCGAGCCTGAGCCTACTGCTGAACCAAAATCAGAGCCTGAATCTACTGCGGAACCAGCACCAAAACCCGAACCTACGCTAGAATCAACATCAGAGCCTGAACCTGTAGCAGAACCGAAATCAGAGCCTGAACCTGTAGCAGAACCGAAGTCAGAGTCTGAGCCTGCAGCAGAACCAAAATTAGAGCTTGAACTTTCTGTGGAACCAACATCCGAACCTGAATCAACTGCGGAACCAGCATCAGAACCTGAGCCAACAGTGGAAGTAAATTCGGAACATGAAACTGCTACAGAACCAGTATCTGAACCTGAACTTATAGTAGAATCGTCTGCGGAACCAAAATCAGAGCCTGAACCTTCAATTGTGACTGAAATCCATCATGAACCTTCTGCTGAACCAACATCTGAACCAGAACCGACAGTTGAACATTTCACTGAACCTGCAGCAGAACCACAACCAGTTTCAACATTTGAATCCGTGACGGAGTCATCTGCCGAGCCTAAAATTGTTCCAACAGACGATGATAAACCAAAACCAGTATTACCTGTATCATCGACTGAAACCATAACAGAACCTGAGCACATGACACTTGAGGCCGAACCATCAGTAGAACCAACAACAGAAAAAAAATATATTCCTATAGTTAGTATTGAACCAACTGTAAAACCAGAACCAATTAACAATACGGAAATGCCAGAATCTCCAGAAGAAATGACAACAATTGCATCAGCGGATCCAACTTCGGAACCAAACCCAGAGGAAAAAGGTGCACCATCCAAGGGACCTATATCAGAACACAATCATGATCCTTTGACAAGTGTGCTGATAGCTGAACCACAACCAGAACCTGAAACAGTAGAAAGAACCACAGAACCAATTTCTACGTCTGCAATCGTTAAAGTCAATGATTCAAAGCCTGAATCAGAACCATCCATAGAACCAAAACTAGAACCGACTGCAGAACCAAAAGCGGAACCAGAGCCAGTAAATGAAGTGAATGAAGAAGTGAAACCATCGAAAGAAACAAAATCAACATCAATGGAATCAGTTCCAGTTCCAGAAGTAAAAGCAGAATCAGTACCAGCTATGGAGGAGAAAGCTGAATCAGAATCGAACGAAGGCTCCATATCAGAAATAATCAATAGACCTTCAATTGAACATATACCTCTGATAACACATGAAAATTTAACCGAATCCATTGTCTTAGTTCCTGAACAGAAACTTCAGGAATCTAACGAGTCAAACATTATTGAACACATGCCGACAACAGTGTTCCCAAAACTGCCCAAAAACATAGGTCAAAATGTGGAACCTCTGATAGAACCTATTATCAATGATACGCATTCCGAGGAGGAGCATATGATGATCATCCCAACCTCTGAACATTCCCCAGAATCGCAAGATCAACACGGTGTAATTCCTCAATTGATTCCTGAACAAAGTAGCCACATCGATGAGTCAAGTTCAATTCATTCTCTGACTAATGAATCTGCCACTGATCATTCCACTGTTCATCCTGAACATAACGCTGTGAACTACGTTGAATCTTCATCATCGAGTCATCCTGAAGAGTCTGCTGAACATTCCACAAATCATCCTTTGCATCCAATGGTATTCCAGGAAAATTCAGTACCGCACTCCATTGAAAAGCTTGATGTTACTGAAGAGAAACATGTGGAAGATATGTCACCATTTTTACCGGATGTTCAGCAGGAAAAGGAGATTCCCAAAAAGGCACCAAGATTGGATAACGATGAACAGTACATGCCAAATCCGTTTGAACCACACGTTGAGGATGTTATAACTGAGTCTCCTGAAAAAATGCTAAATCATAGTAAAACGGTGAATGACATCAATGGAAGTAGTATGACTGAATCATCCAATGACGTCAATGAAACCCAAACTGATAATGGGAATAACGTGGAGAATCATGCAACTACGAATGACGCTGAACATGAGAATGAGGTTGAGAAAAAAATTAATGACAGTATAAATAATGGAGGACTCATTAGCGACACGGAATCTACTATTCAGAACGAATTGAATCCTGCTGATACGAAAAAAGAGGATCTCAAGCAAAATAAAGATAATGACGGACGCAGCCCTGAAACTACAACCGTTACAAGTACGAAAGAAATTTCTGATGACGAACGAATTCTTAGTGTTGTGCCACTGGAAGAGGAATATGAATCTACCGAACCTCCAGCAATGAAAGTCATTGTGGAAAAGGAAAAGAATGATTCGAAATCAAATGCAGAGGAGATTCCGATGACTGAATCTACTACTGAAAAAGAAATCATTGAAGTGTCCACTGAGCATGTATCTGTTACAACTATGCTACCTGTAGAAGAAAAAATATCAAAATCTGAAGAACCCATAGTAGAAGAGAATATTGAGGCAAATTCAGGCAAGCCGGAAGAGAATGCTTTGGAGGATCAGTATAACGATATTAATGACGAAGCCATTCCTAAGAATTTTCAAAATCTTCATAACGAAATTCAGAGCGTAGATCGTCTCAGCAAAGAAGAGATTATATTAAAAAAAGCAGAGATTCAGGCAGAAGTTCATCAACAGGAAGCAGCAACTGAAGATGACGAAGTACTGAGTTCAGGAAATATTCAGACTACTGAGAAATCATCAGAAACTACAACTATTCCTGACATGATGGAGTCGGCGACGGAATCAAAGTCATCCGTCGAAAGTGTTACCATGATGGAAACGGAAGTGGCTGCCACATTGTTACCGGAAGTAACAGACAAACGTATGGAGGATCAAAAATTGACAACCGAAGTACCAATATTGCCTGTAGAGATACAACAGGATATCTCAACTACGGAGTCTCCAACTAGAACTGAACATTCCATTTCACTTGAAAACATGACAAGTATTAATGAAGAAAGAGGAAGTGACGTCTCTATGGAAACAAGTAAAATTGTGACAACAACTCCAATGATTACTACACAGACTACGTTAGTGGAAACTAAAACAACTGCTCAGGTACCAATCTTACCTGAAGAATTACAGACTACAGAAAATGAAGTATCAATTACCACTTCTGTTAGGCCTGAACACAAGGAGATGAATGTTTCCAAATTTGATGAAAGTACAACAGAAACTGTTCTACAGACAGAACAATTAGAACAAGCTTCAGTAAAGGAAGAAATGGACAAGAAAACATTGGACATATCAGACAATAAGACTTCTGATATTTTAATAGAAAATACTACATCAGTACTGAGCAGTACGGTTACTGAAGAAAAAGTTCAGGAAGAATCAACCGAAAGACATCTTGATGAACCAATGAATTCTGAAGAAACTCAAACATCAGCTTTAGATATGAAATCCGAAGAAAAAATGTCCAATATAGATACTAATACTGAAAAAATGGAAATTCAAACAGTACCAATAATTACCAATGAGGAATCAACCCATAAAATTGATCAGCGTCTAATGGAGCACATTAATGATAAAATTCCAGAAACAGTCACAACAGTGGATGATATTAGACCAGTATCTGAAATTGTAGAGGAAGACACAAAACCTACGGAATTCAATTTTAAACAATTGTTCACTGTTACCACAGAAAATATTATACCCACTTTAGAGTCTGAGTCTGAGGAAGAGCTGCGAGTGATACCTCTTGAGCGGAATCAGGAGACTAAAAAGAAGTCTGTGGATAAGAAGCCGTTAGATAAATTCAAGCAAAAGAAGGAAAAAGAATTGAATTTGGAGGCTAGAAAGGATGATAAGGAAAGAACTACAACAATGCTCTCCGTAGAGGTTCCAGGAACTATTATGACAGTCACTGAGAAACCTCAGGAACCTGAGATAACTGCAACAGTAGTGGCTCCAAGTGTACCCAAATTTATTCTTGCTGATACGGAAGGCAATGTAGTACCAATTCCGCAGTTAAAGATTGCTGATATCACTTCTGGAATGAATCACTCTGAAGTAAATGTTGAATCATCAACCGAAAGACATCCAACCAATGAAACAATTCCAATTGTTATTGAAAATCAGCCACTGATTCCCATCACAATTCCAGTAACTGAAGAAGTTGAGGAGAACGATGAGAAAGTTAAGGAAGCGGCAATTACTGTGCCTAAAAAAGAAGAACCAGTGGATTCGGTAGATGTAAAGAACGATACTGTCACTGACTTTGTAAAATCCGAAATTTTTGAAAATGCCTCATCCTCCATGGATATTTTAAAAAATGAAAATGCTAACGAACGCTTGGAAAATATTGAGAATCATGAAGAACCTCTTACACAAAATCCTATAATCTCTATGGAATCTCTAACGAACGAAACGATCAGTAATGAAAAATCTGATGCAAATTTCCCAGCCAGCACTTCAGGTGTTTCAGTGTCACTTCCAAATTTAATATTTTCAAAATGCACTGCCGGGCAATTCCAATGCACCAATGGCACTGCCAAGGATGGAGCTTACTGTGTCAATCTCTCTGCCAAGTGTAATTCAGAAAATGATTGTTCGGATGGTTCTGACGAATTGAATTGTGAGCAGGAAGGTTGTCCAGGAAATTTCCAGTGTTCCAGTGGTCAATGCCTCACAAGACACTTAGTGTGTAATGGAATTGTAGACTGCGACGATGGCAGTGACGAAACGGACTGTGAAAATTGGGAATGTCTGTTCGACGAGTTCCAATGTCCTAGTGGTAAGTTAAAAGAAAATCATTAAGATTCCCCAAATGTAATTGAATTCCAACTAATCAATATTTTTTTGACTTTTTAGGAAGATGTATTCCAATATTGTGGCAATGCGATCGTCGACCTGACTGCGAAGACCATAGAGACGAGTATTCTTGCGTAGAAAGTTGTGGAAACGATGAATACTTATGTCCAACAGAGAAATGGTGTATTCCGCAGACTTGGAGATGCAATGGAGTACCAGAATGTGCTCATGGAGAAGACGAAAAACTCTGCGATTGCGCCATAGACCAGTTCAAGTGTGAAACTGGAGGCTGTGTACCCCTGGATCAAATCTGTGATGGTGTAGAACACTGTCCAGATCACTCGGATGAGTGGAATTGCCTTGCTGAGAATGTGACTCAAATAAGAAACCTGACAGAGGCTGGTGCTGAGTCTGAAATACAAAAGGAGGAAGATAACGATAACAGAAATCCTATTTCAGCTAGAGCTACCTTACTGAAGATAAGGTATCTATTCTCAAATTGTCTCATGCATAATACAAATGAAAAATTTACTCACTAATCCACCTGGCCTAATATGCATAAATAAATTTGAATATCCTTATAGACAAGCCAACAATGAGAGACGTCTAGTATGCTCCGACGCATGGACCCAAGAGTTCAGTGACTCCTATTGTAGATCTTTAGGATATTCAGCATCTGAATCAACGCAGACCTTACCACGAGAAGAAGGCTTCAAGTTACTCAAATTAAAAGCTAACTCTGATTCCAAGATTCCTTTAGTCAGGAACTTGGAGAAGACTGAATCCTGCGAGAGTGATAAGGTCGTGGAGGTAACTTGTGAAGAATTCTCCTGTGGTTCTCATGATCTGGATGGCCTAACTGCTCGACTAGTCGGTGGAACTCAAGCTGGTGAAGGTCAATGGTCAAGTGTTGCACTTTTGAAGGAATCGAAACATGGTGCAGCTTGTACAGCCAGTGTCCTTGGCCCTCTACATGCTCTAGCTAGCTACTCCTGCATTCATAAGTAATGAAAACAGTTGAAGACCTTATAGCAATTGTTACTTCAGCAGGCCGACCTTGAATTAAATAAAATTTATTTCGTTTCAGATACAGGCAAAGCAACAGCTGGCAATTGTTCACTGGTGGTGACATGCACAAACCTACTTCGGTCAAAAATATAGTACCTTATCCCCAGGTAAAATATAATCAATTCTTGTACAACAATGACATTGCTTTAATCGAGCTAGAGGAGCCTCTGATCTTCTCAAGAAATGTCAGTGCTGTATGTCTGCCTAACCATAAATTGCAGGTAAGCAAAAGATATTGTACGTTGCAAAAATAACTCAACTTTGTGTATTTTACCTGTAATGTATATTTCAGCCAAGATCTTTATGTATCACTGCCGGATGGGGTTTCCCAATGAATGGTGAAGTCAATCTTCAACAATATAGAATATTCCTTCCTGTTCTCACATATGATTCTCAAGAATGTAATGCCACTGGACATTATGCTGGATTCATCACAAAGGATAACATATGTGCTAGATTTACTGACACCGAAAAGGGTCCTTGCTACGTAAGCATATTTTTCAACAAGTATAGAAAATGTAATATATATTCTCTGATAAGGATACATTCAATTAACTCTGCTTATTTCTTTCAGAACGATGAAGGTGCACCATTGATGTGCGTTACTGAATCAGACAGATGGGAGATTCAGGGCTTACTGAGTCACCACAATAGATGCTCAAGGAATCATCCAGCTATTTATTCAAGCTTGACACCAGCCCTGACTTGGCTGAGACACTTGGTACCAGCTCTTCAAATTCAAACCTAAACAGCAGATACTGTGCCAGTGCATTAACGGTGCAGGCATGGAACAACGAGAACTTAATGATCCAAAATGTTTCTCATCGCAAGAAATGATTGAGAATTATATACACATATGTGTTCCCTTTTAAAGGAACGTTCCTATTTTATGTAACGAAGAGAAAATTCACTTGATGACAGTGTCATTTTAACAGAATGCAATGTTGCGATTGTCAGTGATAAGTTTCCAGAACAGCAGGAGTAGAGTCGGGAAAATGTCTTCCAAAATTATTTGTTAAAAATGAAAATGACAAGAGTCACTAAAGATGAAAATGTTCGTTCTTCATTCTTTATAAGTGAACTCGAAATTGTTGTACTGACAAAACATTTAATTACTATAATTTTATCCACCACTATCATGTTATTTGTGGCGAGAACGAATCCTTTCTTTTTCTTGTTCCTTTTTGTGTCTCAAAAGAAACCTAATGTCCAGTCTCTTGTGTTTCTTATCGCATTTTGTATATAGAATTTCATACGTTTTGCAATATTTTACAGCGTATTAAATTCTATCCGTCATATATTATAATGTACATGTCTCTGAAAATGAACGAAGGCACGCGTTTTTCGAAAAACTAAATATAATACAACTTGAAGAGATCATAATTCAGATTAGGGCAAAGAAGAAACAAAAATGTAAATATTGTATAAAGTGACTGTTTGAAACGGTCTAAGAGATTGTTTTTTTTTAACACGTTTTAGTCGATCGGGTCTCTTTGCATGTAATAAAAAATAGATATGGAAACAGATATAGCCATTTCATTTGGTAAAATATAGAGGACTCTAACGTATAACTCTGCTGTCGAAGAAACTTCATTGTGTTTCGTTGCAGTTAAATTTTTGATGTTTCCAATATGCATTTCTTTTTCTTGGAGAACAATGTACGAGAATTCTTATGGCTTAAGGGACCCTCCAACTATGGACAAAAGTTTGCGCAATTGACAGTTTGTCTCGGAAATCCTGTGAAAAGGATTCCTGAAATGAACGGTGGGTAGGATATAAATATAATAGATAGGATAAATGTATATAATATATACTATTTTAATAAAGTATATTGTTACGGATTTATTATAATGAAAAATATGTTTTCATGTATGCATAGTCATTGATGAATGCCCAAGTATTTTTATATAGTAAGATCGGAAAAATAAATAAATGTAATTAAGAACAAAATTGTACTTCATTTTCTAATAGTATTACTTTATTTGAATTTTACAGAGCATGAATAATAAATAGTACCAAAAAATTAAGGGCTACCTTAATAGAGCAAACACATTTATAAGTTACAAAAATAAAGCAATCAAGTTCTCATTTAATCTAGTTGTTTAACCGGTGTAGCTGCTATTTCTGCAGCCGTTACTGCTGCATCCAAAGTTATTAAGGACTTGGAAATACTAGTGATTATTTCATTATATTTAGAAAATACTTCATATATTTGGGCAGACAGTGCTTCCGAATCTTCATTTACTTTAAGGTAAGATAGAGTTAAGGTGTTGAGCTTACCAGTTAACTCGGGAACACCGTGAGGAAGTTCAGTTTCTAAAACTGGCGCTAACTCTTGCATTTTTTCAAGCATTTGAATGATCTCTCTGATTTGGGGTTCCACAGTAAGGATCAGCTCAACCTTTGCTTCAGTTTGCAAATCAATATTCTCAAACTTAGGATCTAAATAATCGTTAAGTTCAGGCATCCGTTTTACGAGAGCATTTGCTTTCTCCCGACCAGACAGAGCTGAGGCGATGAGGGTATTTGCATGTAGAAGACTGTCCACAACAGAATTCTCTGGTAGAGGATCATCGATCGAAGGACATTTACCAACTCCATAAATTTGTTTCTCGAGATCTGCGACTCTCTCCTCCAATAGCTTTATACTAGTCATTCTAAAAAGTATTCCAAAATATGTGGCATGACAGAATAACAAGACATTAGTCAAATGATACCAAGTACAAATTGTATGGTACTAATACAATTTAATCTAGTTAGAAATATAACATAATACTCACGTTGTTATCTTCGTCACTGAAAATGTAGCTTTTTATGCTAAACAACTGATAACGTAAATACTGTACAGAATATAAGATTTGAGAAAATACAAAAGTATTAAAGCAAGGTGTGCCTTCTTTGACAGTTCGTTGCTGTTAGTTAAACGACACTAGCGCCGCTGTGCGTAAGCGACGCAACTAAGCGCGAAGATTAGAAACTGCCGATTCGAGTAAAAAAGTCACATTGCGACTTAGGCCGGCTTTTATTACTCGCATACATTGTACATATTTGATGAATGATATCAAAATAGATAATACGTTATTAACATAAACAAGTAGAATTGAATAATTCTTGAAACAGTCACTACTGTTCAAGATATATAGCTATAAATGCATAAACCAGATGTACAAAGACCATCGTCAATTATGCAATAAATCTATAACAATGATTAAGATTCCTACATATTTCCCATTTCTTCCTCATCGTTAACCATCCAGGCTTCTATATTTTAACATGTAAATTCATATTGTCTATTACTCACGAATTCTCTGCAACCAACACCTCGCAGCATCCAGCATCGGGTTACCTAAATCTTCTCGTACGAAAATGGCTGCTGTCTTCTAATATCTGTAGTATTCAATATTCTGAGAAAGATGTTGAAAGTACAAGGAACATCCTGACACAAGTGATATCGTCCAGGAAGAAGGATATAGACTTCTATGAGTCGTTTGTGCACGGTCTGTATCAGTCCGTATACAGATCATCCAGCTCCGTAGCCGAGGAAGTCGGGAAGTGGTGGGGAGGACAAAGCCGTCATGGCTGACATTAACGAGGAGTGTAGTTTTGGGGTGGTCGTGCCGCGGAGAGGAGCTCGTACGGTGTGGTAATACAAAATATGGGGAGAAATGGGCAGACGAGTAAGCGGAGACGGGGCTAGCGAGCTGGCAGTCCTCCTACCGGATGATACATGTGAGAGGATGGCGAAGATGGAGTCCAGGGCAAGGAGAACTCGACTACGCGGTATCATCGGCATTTGTATCGTCCTCGCTCTTACTGGGATTGTATACCTTGGCTACTTCTGTCCGGATCACGTGTGCGCCCTGACAAATCGTGACCTTAAGGAATCCACTAGGCTATCAGAAGGTTTTGCTGCTGGCACTGGTTCTGGACTTTCCTTCCCTTCCATAGAACCTGATCGGAGTAATCTTCTTTCTGTGCATCCTGCCTTCAAGCTACAGAGTATCCAAGGAAGTCTTGGCTACGAGGACATCTTCATCAATGATACCTTTCAATTTGACATTAATGCTAACGATGTCATCGTATTCCTCCATATACAAAAAACTGGTAAATATTCTATCTTATCCAGATACTCATTTTTGGATTAGGTCTCCTGTCGATCCATTCAATCCTTATACTCTTTTATGATTCACTGGCCTTTGACTTTTAAATGTGGTTTCACAAATGGATTTGTCATAAGTATGATAACACTTTGCATGTGCTGTTTAGTACTTGTTCCATATATGGATCTGAGTAAGGATGTTGAGATGACTTATATATAACAATATATTACATAATCGAGAGAAATAACATAAAGATACGTTAGATGTTTTTATGTCTGTACAGTCTACACTATTTTAAACTTTAGAGTCATCACAATCCCATGACTAGAGAAGTCTGACTGATCAAAATTCCAGTGATACATCTGCATAAAATACCTTAAATATTTTATATTTACAATAGGACACTGAACGGTCATTGTATAGAATGCCATCTATATAAAGACATATTTTTATTTGACTTTACACAGGGATTTCTTTGGCCAAGAGCCAAGAAAGTACAGTACTGCAATAAAAACACTACAACTTCCTTTCTGGCCATTGCATTGTGTCCTTAGATCACTGCATTATTCATCAGGCATTCTCAAACCTCCAGACACTGTCTAAGATTTAAAAAGAATTATTCAGGCATGTAGAACGTGTTTTGCTTGTTACATGAAAATGTTTCTTACAATATTTCAGTATTTACACAGAAAATTATAAGTCACATCCCACATCGCACTACTAGTCACTAATAAGCTGAGAGATATTAATTGATTCGTATGACAATAATCAGGGTATCTTATCACCAGGGACACAATAAATGGATATATTATATAATAACATTCTTCAAATTTATCTTATCCTTTAATCTTAACCTACACACACACACACACACACACATACACACACACATTGACAAATCTATTTTTTAAGTGAATCCTACAATCATAATTCTTTTTTTGATTCAAGGTGGTACATTATTTGGCAAACATTTGGTACGCGATCTAGATCTTCAGAGACCCTGTTCCTGTCAAAGAAGACGCAAGCGTTGTTTTTGCTTCCGTCCAAACCGCAATGAAAATTGGCTCTTCTCACGTTACTCAACGGGTTGGAAATGCGGGCTGCATGCAGACTGGACCGAACTGACGAGTTGCGTAGACTCTGAATTGAATAAAATCGAGGGGGAAGGCGTAAAGCGGAGATACTTTTATATTACTATAATAAGAGATCCCGTAGCGCGATACCTCTCAGAATTTCGACACGTTCAGCGTGGTGCTACCTGGAGAGGAGCTCGTCACTGGTGCGGAGGAGCCCAGGCGAATATTCCTCAGTGTTACAACGGTCCTAGCTGGCAAGGTGTCACGTTAGAGCAGGTACAAAAATTTCCTATTCGTTATATTTTAATCTCCTGTTGACTCTGTTAATACACTAGAAATCATATTACATAATCCTGATATCCTAGAACTTGAATCGGCCTTTATACGACCTCGTGATACAAGATACGTGACGATAATAAATTGTGCAGAGTCAAATGAAGTCAAAAAAATTATATCTAAATTTATAGAGTTTAGAGCCTTACCCAGTTCTATGTAAGTTTACACGATACCAGGAATAGCATAAGGATTTGAAAGAGAGAAAACAAGAGACAGTGGAGAAATATATTTTTCTGCTTATCTGAGAAATATCTTTCTTATCTTTCTCCTTCCTGGATCTTTATTAGTAAATGCTTCTGGTAAACCTTATCAAGTCTGACCCTTTATCTGCCAGTCTTTCCAAAAGTAGCTCTACTAAGCGTTTGAAAACGTAATGAAGGATTATCTATAGTTTATCAAAGCTAAATTATCATGCTCAGTGTCCATCATTTGGAATATAGAGGAGGTAGTGAAAGATGACATAAAGAAGCTAATATAATATCTTCCTTCGCAGAGTCACATATTCCATGAATCTAACAGATCTCTTCTACGTTTCTCCACAGTTCATGAATTGCCCACACAATCTGGCCAGTAATAGGCAAACACGAATGCTTGCCGATCTTTCCCTGATTGGTTGCTACAATTCCAGTCTCAGCAAGCAGGAGAGCGATCGTCTGATGCTGGCGAGTGCTAAGAACAACCTGCAATTCATGCCATTCTTCATGCTCACCGAATATCAAAAAGTAAGCAACTGGATGATACCATATGGCAACGAGCCAGCAAAGCAGAAGCCGATTGCATTTGCATTCGCAATATGAGGATCTAAAAGTGTGATTGATTCAATTAAAATAATTATCCTCAAAAGGCGCCATTGCGCGATGACATCGCTTAAAGAAAGTGAAAGCTCGCACCGACTCACGCACTTCCATCTGGCAACTTCATTAATTCTACAGTCTTGTCATTTTATGCCGATTGCGCAAGCATCGATAAATATTCTTTTATCATCTCTCACACGTCATATTCTCTTCTACTATTCACTAACTCCAATCCGATAGTCGACCATTACTGGTATTCAACGAAATTCCTCTTGTCTATGATACGTTCTCCATATGCGGAACCTATATGGATAATTCAGTAATTTTAAACGCCTGCTAGCCGTCCCGGTAATGCAAATCATCCTGGTGCGCAAAATCCGAATTGATGCGCGACTGTTTTATTCTGGACGAGGCGTTCAAGAATAGAAGTCTTAACGTAAATGTTTACACGACCGTTCTTGCCCACCATGTGCTCGCCATAGCTACTACGTTCTGTACACTTCCCGTTCCTGCAGTTAATTGTTTATTTGGCCTAGGGGTCCCGTATGCTCTTATTCCCATGGCGAAGCACCACTTATAATTTTAAAATATTTAGCGACCGCACCCTGGTGCCGGTACGGCTGTATGCATATGGCACGTACAAGTGCAGCAGGTACTTAGCGAAGCTACTGTTAATTTTTAAGACTATGGAATATATTTCTTTTTTTTTTTTGAAATCCCTGCACGACTGTCGACTCTCGAAGGATAACAAATTCAATGGAGCTACGTCTTACTGGCTAGAAACTCTCAAGGATATCAACTATCGGCAGCTCTATCTATTACCCGGCAACGCTATCGCATTTTAAATGATCTCTTGTCCCGGTTCTGGGTCCTTTTTTTCGCCAAAGATTTTCTCTCTACTGTTTATCGTGTCCACTGGCTTGCACAATTCTTCGAGTTTATCTGCTTGACTTACTATTAGACTCTGGAGTACTATTAACCTTGACGTGTGCCCCACGCAATATTAATGATCCTGAGAATGTCGTAGACGACAGAACGACAATTAACCACTGTCACGCTCTTTGCACTGGTGGCACGCTGTGGATCGATAATGTCTAATCAGGGAATGGAACAGCAATGTTTCCTCAGTAGGATTCTTTTTAAACGTGGCTAATGTTAAGGGCGTTGCTTCCTTTGAGAATAGGGGTCGAAGGTCATAGCTTAGAATTCTCATTGTTACACAGTGTCCTGTACATGCTTATCATTTAGGGTCACTGCATATGATTTAAATATATTTGAATTGTTCAGACAGAAACTATTGAAGGCTATTCAAATATCATTTCTTCTTTTTCCAGGTAGGTCAGTACTCCTTCGAGGAGACTTTTGGCATGAGATTCGCAGTAGCGTTCGAGCAGCACAACGCCACCCTGAGTGCAGCTACAATGGCAACCCTTAATCATGAACAGCTGGACGCGGTTCGCAGGCTAAACAGGCTGGACTTGGAGCTGTATGAATTTGCGAAGAACCTGGCGTTCCAGCGGTTCCGACGGCTGAGGGATCGGGATCCTCACTTCGTGCAGAGATTCCAGCACCTGGGGGAACTGCCCTCGAGGCAGAGTGCCACCGAGTTCAATTGGGACTCCGTCATCGAGGACACTACGGATAACGACTAAGAAGTCACAGAGAATACTGACCTAGACAGCACACGTGTCCAAAGTCATCTTTAAGGTGTCTTAAGGACACTTTTGTGCCATTGGACGACTCAAGTACGACTTTTGAACATTATGTGTTGTCTGGGGAATTCTCGATTGGGAAAGTGGAGTCAAAGCTGCCTTTTCTTGGTGCTTCGACACAGCCTCCGTAAGTATCCCCTCCAATAAGAACCAGGTCCAGGAATGTTAGAAGCTTTACTAACGGGACCTGGTGGACTCAAGCATCTCTGGCAGCTGGCCCTTGGTACTGGATGCTCATCACAAGCTTCTTATGCAATGCTGTGTAAATTGCATAACTAGGAGTCTTCAACCGAAAGCCTTAGGAACTTCTTACTCCAGATCCTGACACCAAAGAGAACGCCGAGTACGTAATAGAATCTCGGTGAGATCTCACATCTTTGCCATTTTAAATACGAAACCTGTGCTCTTGTCGTTTTCTTTGTTACTCCAAGAACAATTTAATTAATTGAACGTTATGGTTGTGTGTCGAGATTATGATACTTCCGAGTCACGAGGAGCTATACTAAGCGAATAGGATCAATTTCATGGCTTCTTGTTTCCTACAAAATTCAACGTGTAGACCTGCAGCTTACATATCCTTATTTATAAATGATAAGCGTCTCAGCCATTTCCGCTTGTTTATACATCAAGTCGACGATCAACGGCTTACGAAATTATTTCCGTAGCCCAGCACGAATTAGAGACAAGAAAAAACAATGTACCCTTTTGGATTTTGCTTTACCGAGAAAGATTTATTTGTCATGCCAGGGAGAGCTCCTGGGGATGCTGGGTAATTCGTTATTGAATATACAGAATTCTTTAACAATCGTACGTGATTCCCTGACGACTGCCTTTAGATCTCGTTGATAACTGCCCCTTAGATAGATAACTCCAAAACGACATATCGTCCTATGGGAATCAGACTTTTCCATCGTTTTTACTCTAAAAGCCACAACCAGCCTTTAGAAACGTCAGTGTCAAGAATCCGCACGATTTCTGGTCTTCGTTTATACATGACGAGTCTGCGAATTTTTAACGATAATAAGCGTAACAATTAATTGATGAGTTTAGAGTGCCGTGTGGATGCGATGATGCTTGCTGCGTGACTGTCTCTAGTTTATAGAAAAATTCTTCACGAATATCCAACGTTTAACCTGTAGACCGCCAAACGTCTTTTAATACAAGCGCAAAACGTGTTGCTAGACTTTCGTTACTTATTCGGATAAATTGTATGTCATTGTAATATTTTGAAAATTGGATAAACTCCAAAAAGGCGGTCTGGAGGTTAAGAATTCTTCTCGCCAATAAACCCACCCGTATGTGGAAATTACAAGAGTTGCGGCTTAAGAAGTCCACGTGTTAGTTGAAGCGAGAAAAAAAAATTAATCTTAAGACAAAATTACGTTTACGAATTATCTTTATTATTATTAACAATTTTTTGTTGTTATTGCTGTAATAATCTCTCTCTAATTTCTCGTTGCGGTTGTGACGAGTTCGTTGCGCTATTACCACGTCCCTTTTGACTGTTAAACGCATACGAATCCATTACCTTTGGCAGCTTTCTTCAAGGAATTCAAAATCCTCTAGAGAATCTTAAGTTTATCTCCAAGGATCATTTTTGCTCTATGGTAAAAAAAAAAAAAGAAACGTTCAGATGCTATCTCAAAGACAGGAATATCCTGAAACATACTAATACATCTTAGAAACCGGATTCTGGATCAGGAAGGATCTCAAAAATTAGTATGCAGACAGCTTGTATCCTTGGCACTCGTGCGACAGGAAGTTTTCAAAAATAAGGATACAAACTTTAATTATTGTAACGATAGCCATTGTCTCTTTTGTCACTTTATCTTTGTTAATTCAATCACGGCCTCTTGGCCTTCCATTTTGCTTTCTTATCCCCGATTACTCATGCATATACATCTCTTTCTCTCTCCGTCGCCATAACGAGAATGGACGTTGCTATAGTGTCGCGTCAGGCCACGTGGTATAGAGGTGGACTGATTAATAATATTATTTTGTAAATATATACCGGAAGTGTATATTTTTCATTGACACTTATTTCCTGTAAGTTACGTCCTAGACAAGGCGATACACGGCGTAGATTTTATAATAATCATTCTGTTAATTCACTAGTACCATAAGGGACGCCATTGAGCGAGTATTTCACGTGTGCTTCGATCAACTGAAATTCTTATACATATATACATATATATATATTTTTTCTTTAAGAACTTCGCATATTTATAAAGCTTTTCTATTCTTTTCTCCTTTACTTTTGTTATCACAAGACAGGAATACTCGCTCGATGTCAATCATCTTTTATAAGGAATACAATAATTTTCTTTTATTTCTGTGAAAATTGTCAGCAAAGTCAATTTGTTATATATATATATATATACCATTTTTTTTCAAGAGGGACTATTGAATTAAAAAAATTCGTAATATTGCGAGTCCAGTCCCATATCCAGTATAAATGTAAGATCAAAGCAATTTAATGAACAAATAATTGACGTACAGTCTCACGACTCAGTCTCGCACCAGGTGTGTCAATTCTCTGTAAAGTTTAACACGAAATCAGTAACTTTTGGAATTCAATGGCAACTCGCTTGGCAATGCGAATTTTTAACGAGTGATTTAATATGATCAATCGCAATTCGCTTTGTACTAGCGGATCCAATGTACGAGCGTCGTATGTGCAATAAGACTCGCTGGGTTACCACAATAATTATCTCATATCATCCAGTCACGAAAGATAAATGTAATATAGCTAATTTAATCATCTAGATCATTAAGTATTATTATTATTATTATTACATTATATGGATCGTGTAAACAATAATGATTATAAGGTACGCGGGCTCGTGCCAAGTTGGAAATGATGATTCTCATTATACATACTTATTCGCTTCATCCAATTTCATCTCTTCGAGTCTAGGTTCACGGTGTGAACATTTAAACGAATTAAGTTTTTTTTATAATCATCTTTTACAAACGATCCTCCCACCAGCCCTTACGTACAAAATATTGAAAATTTCTTTCCACTCATTCGAAAAACTGACACTTCGCGTTTCCAACGCGGTGCGACCGCCTGTTGCATGCGGAAGGAAAATAAAAGTGAAGAAGGCAGAAGTTGCGAAAACTTTGTAACGCATAAGTTGGAGAGTACAGAACGAACTATCATTCGTTACTGATAATAATAATTTTAATGGAGAGAGAAGAAAAAAATAACAGAGGGAGAGATTACCGTTAAGGACCAAAGATACAACTATGTCTTTTGCAAGCGTTCACAAAGGAGCTTGCGGCACAAGCAATCGTCTAGTTGAGATTTTTTTTTTACATGTCGCTAACTAGAAACAACGCTCACGGTTCACGCATAATCTTCGTTGGCGACGTTTTCCACCAGGTTCAAATCTTCAAAACCTGGTTTAAGGTGTCTCGATTGTCTCAAAGCCATCCAAGAGTTCTTAGATTTTAGGCAATAAGTTACGTAAATATCTTGTAGCGCTAGCGGTGATAGCAGTAGGACACGCGTTGCGTTTTTGTCGTTAAGATAACAAATATATATATATATATAAATATATTATTTTTTATGGAGGAGATGTAATATATTGTGCGCCATATACTATTGTATCCCAACAATCAATGACTTTTTCGCCCAATCGACGGGGTTCTCGATGATCAAACGAGAGTTAGTTTCACGACTCTCGGCCAGTACGCAAATTGTGTTACGTACGTACGTCGTAGCGAGCAGGATTTTCTTGTTATTGTTCTCGATACTGTTGTGTCGGACCGTTAAAAGTTCCGAAAACAACGAGAAGCTTTAAATTATCATTGAGAATGAAACTGCGATTGAGAAAATCGCATTCTCTTTTCTTTTTATCTATTTCTCTCTTTTTTTTTCGTTAACTACGTCAGCACAGAGAAATGTATATCTATATATACACAGACATATGTATACTCGTCAACGAATAGAAAAGGAAAAATCACAATTTTGTTTTAGCCTAACGAAGCGAACAACGGGCCTAATGCCTTTCTGTACCTTGTTTTAAGCCAGTGTATATATTATACCATTAGATCCGTAAGTTACTAATGAATTATAATATAATGCATAAATATATGTATATGTATATCATATATCGAGTCATATATACACATATATATATTTAAGATTGTACCGTACAGGATAAATATACAGACACAAAGTATATTAGTTATATTGTAATATTGAGCGAGCTAATAGAGTCGTGAGAGTGAAAAGTAATCCGAGGCGATTAATTATTGTAAAACCTTTTAATAAATCCTGAGAGATTCTCAAAAGAACGTCCAGATTGTGTGCTTGTTGTTTTGTGAAATAGTGTTTTTAGTCCCTTGTTCATTTTGTTTTTGTCAAAATTTTTATTGTTTAAGTCTAATCAAAGATATATATATATATATATTTATACATTTATATATTATTATGACAAATTGTTCTCGGTACTAATATTAATGTTTGTTATTATACAACGCAACATCGAGCCTCAAGTTACATTAGTTGTCGCTCTTAGTTTTGGTGATCAGGTGTGTTACTCGGTATGAGTAATGTATTTGTTCTTTTTAGTCATTCTTTCTTTGTTCGTTTTACTTTGAAAATACTGAATTCAGCCATAACGTAGTTTGGTCTTATGAGAATCACTTTGCTAGAGCAACGATTGCTCCAACATTATCTTTTCAAAGCCCATCGGTGGGGAATAGGCAAAATCTTCCAAAATCAGATCCAATATAGCTCCATCATCCACTGAATGATTATTAAATAACTCTTATGAAACGTATGAAATTTATAATATAATTGATTTTATTGATTGGAGACTTACCATAAAGTACTGGATATGTTGTTCCTTTTATTCCCATGATCGGAGCATCCAATGACTTTCCGTTTAGATAGAAATTTAATTCTATGTGATCGTACGAGACACCCTGAAAGGATGGAGTTAGTATTATCTGTAAAAGTGGGAAAACATAAGTTGATGAATACTTACAACAATGTCTCCTTCTTGAATGATATTCTGAATCTTATGTAATTCTTGTTCATTGTGTCGTATGACACCATCGGAGTTGAGCGCCCAACTTTCAGCATCCTGTCCCCCAATGGCTGTATTTAAATCTGTTGATCTGGTAGCTAATCCTATCGCCCAAATTCCTCCTTGCTGTATTTTAACTTCAAAGTAACTCTTGCTCTGCGCTAATGGAGCATTAGTCAGGGCAGCACCTCGACCACAGACCCTTAAGCCATTTTTGACAATGACAACCTCGTGTCCTGGAATGTTAAATGAATATGTTACAAAAAACTTTAGAGAGATAACTAATATAATACTATTTATTATTATAATTACAGTAATACGCTTAGGGACTGCCTAAAAATACTTGCTAAATGCCGGATAAGTTCAAACTATATGTAGTTTGGTATCTTGAGAAAGATTGACAGTCAAGGTTCAAATTAACAAATATTCAGTGCAATTAATAGCAAATTAGTATATCTTCTTATTTACCCATATGCGAAGTGTCCAAAGCAATAGGATTTGGTTCCTTTTTTGGAATTTGACTTGCGGAAAATCCGAGGCCGTCGAAACAACTTCTCAAGCAGCAAAACATCATTTTGGATGATTTTTACAGACAATCCTTTCAGTAAAGCATTCTGTCTTCTTTTTGCTCGTTGTTTCCTAGATAAGGAGAATTATCACCAACGTGCTAATCTCTTGTAGCTTCTTCGCTTCAGTAGGACGACAAGCAGCATCCCATTTATGACAGACAGAGAAACTGACGCGTTGTTTCCTCTGGATGACTGTGTAGCACAACTATAATGGGCATGTGGAGGAGTAGCACCACAGAAAATGGCTTCCTATTGGGGAAATTCTAATCGATATTAATTTGACCAGACAAATTGAGTTGGATAATTATTCGTTCATTTAATAGTTTTATCGTGCATGGAAAGTTTTAGACTGCTTATATTTATATAAAATTTCTTATCGCAATTGGAAATAGTTAACTTTTTTTATAGGTTATGCATTTCGTCTCCCTCCATTATACATTTCGTTAGTTAATTTTTTAATAGAATTTATGAGTGTTCCATATTCTTGATTATATTTATTAAAATTTTCTTAGGATTCAAGGTAATAGCTTTATGAAAAAATAAAATATAATTGGTCAGGATTAAAATAAAGTAATCAAAACAATATTTGGTACCAAAATGGCATTTATTTTCTTATATTGTACGGGATAGTTTTACACGCGGCTCGGGTACAGCATCTGGAAATAGAAATAAGGGTTTGTTAATAACTTTTTCATTGTGGATTACAGCGGTATAAAAGATTAGTTGAAACTTACAATCCTGATACGATGGCCCATAGCCTTAGCAGGTAAATTCCTCTTGAACTTGGCACGGACAGAGCCACTTGTTCCATGAGGACGAGTTACTTTGCCCCAGATAGCTCTGACTTTTGTTTTCTTATTAGTCTTGCCAGGAACAGGGGTCTTGTTCTTAGCCTAAAAGAAATGATATATTATAACACGAATTAAAAATTTAACTTTTCAATTGTATATACCTTATAGACATAAACGCATCGTTTGCCAATATAAAAATCAGCATCTCTCTTCTCCCTTGCTCCCTCTACTTTAAGAAGAGCTGTGTGTTCGTGCTGGTTACGAAGGCCACGCTTGTATCCAGTGAAGATGGCTTTGGCGTAAAGACGTCCATGCCTCTTGAAGGGCCTCTTCTTAAGAGGAACAGGCTCTGCTGGTTTCTCTTTAGGCTTTTTGGGTGCCTTTGTTTTAGGCTTAGGTGCTACTGCGTCAGCCATTCCTATAACAAGTTTTTAATTAACAAATGAAAATCTTGAAAACTGATATAACACAATTAAAAAAAAAGTCTACAGATATGGCACTGTTCTACTACCAGACTATGAATTAAACTAAACATAACGAGACTCCAATATTTATTGTTCAAATTAACATATTAAAAAAACTCAATGAGGAACTCCACCGTGTACAAAAGATGTTCCTTATTTTTATTCATTTAATTAGTAACATCAATTATACAAAGAATCTTAAGGAACAATATTTTCTTTAGGTACCGATAGGTTAAAGTAACACAACCATGTTTTAAATATTTGACCAAAAATCACAGAAATTAATATTACACACGTTATAATAACGAATTCACATTACTCTCAAATCTCTTTCACAAACCCAGGAAAATTCTCGTTCTAAATTAAATAACAAGACTCCGCTAAACACTGTACACGCGTTTGTTGTCAACTACAAGAATCGCCATATGAGCGTACCCGATGGAATCCAAATGAATCAATGAAAAATATCCTGAATTCAAGTATAACAATAAAACAGTGCAATGAAGAGGAACACAGTTCACCGTTTAATAATTATATTAATGGTCTATGTCCTGTAGTTTTTTCAATTTTTGATATAAAATATGAGACTAGACAGGTACAGAACATACCGGATGTGTACCACGAATAAAAAGAAACAGGAAACCGAGTCCCTCTGCAGTAGAGCCAGAATAATGCTTTATGGAATCTAACTTACTGACACATGGTAACGTAATATACGTTTCTTATCGACAAAACTAATTATCTATTTTTGATACAGTTATAACGTATTATTTCTGGAAATAGTAAAAAATATAGTAAATCATTCACCCTGTAAAAACTCACGAAGTATTGATTTTCAAACATTTTATTTCATCGTATTTGTATCATATCAACTTAATGCTTAACCCAGACGATTGGGGGCGCGAAAAGTAAAATGATCGGTTGATGGGAAAATTACGAGTGTAACCGATGCTTGTCGAAGATGTCCGAATGAAGCCTTTAGAGGAACATGGAGCGGGCTGGAGATTTTATTCAAGAGCCGATATTTTCTTAACGATACTTCAAATATATTCTTTATCAATTTACATCTTCCTTATCTCCGATGCTTCGTATGGTTAATCACAATGGATCTCATAGGTAATCTGCTTTATATTATCTAAAACCGACTGTGGAAAACAAAAAGTGGACAGAATATGTCAGCTTGTTGCGTAAACTAAATAAATCAGTATGCATGGTAACGGTTGAAATATTCGAATGCAGTACTTGGTATTGTTCCCTATTGAAAAGAACTATTTTCTAATGAGTGATTAGAATAAGAGGGACTATTCATATACCTAACAATGTACGCTACATATCTATCCACACTAATTGAACCTATAAATATACACTTAGTGAAATAGTTTACACAGCGCTTATGTATAAATGCAAATAATTTGCATGAATGAATACATTATTACTGTCTCTTATCAGTATGCAAGATTGTCAGCTTTAAGATTCTAATTATGAAAAAGATTTCTATGCACAAAATTCTAATTTTCTTTCAGCATTGCTCAATATAATTGAATTGTCTAACTTGAGTTACAGATACTTGAGCAATACAAAAAAAAAAAAATAGGTAACTCATTAACAAATAATTAGTCTTTATCACCATTGTATTTAATTGGCAATGATTTAAGTTTGCCATCAAGCCAGCAGTACTTAGATAATACACTAATTAATAATCATAATATTTACCAGGAATTATTCAAAGTATGTGAATATAATCAACATTTTCTCCATTCATAAGTAACATATAATTACTACATTAATATTATAACAGTACTATTATTATAGGCTATGGATTGTATCATTGGGCATCATGCTATCAGGACCATTTTGCAGGTTACTCATTTTTTACTAGATATCCTAAAAAGTGCCTAATTTAATGGCTTAGCATACCCAGGCAAAAAAACACTCAAAACTGTGTCTACAGAATCGCAATAGCATGGAAGGTATGTATATATGTATATTGTATGTGTATACAGGTTTGAATGCGCGACTTGCCTACTTATCGCTTGTGCTTATTCGGGCTAGTCGCCTACAGAGTGGCTCACTGCTAGTCAGAATCGGACGGCGGTCAGGTTGATCAGCAAGTTCATTTAGTTGTAACTTTGCCTATTTTCAAGAAATATCTTAACAAGTTGACAGATAGGATTATAAATATTCAGAGATTACAGTTAAAAGCTCTTTATCGAAATACTGCTGCGTATTCCAGTGAGTTTATCCATCTGCCACCGTGCCACAGTGTCTTTTGAGTTTGATGAAATTTTGAACCGTTCATCAAAATCGTTACCGAGTGAGTACCTTAGTGAGAATTTATTAATTATACAAACTTTTCATAGAGCCGTCGTTCAAAGTAAAAAAAAAAATATTCCTCGTACAAACACAAAGTCCGATTATGAAGATAATCTTAATAGAAACGACTTAAGAAATTATCGCTTTAATATCTATACGATTGTGTTTATGTCTAATGACTTTATCATACAATAATCAGCATCACTCATAATTTACATCTATTACTATATGAATGACTTCTATCAAATGATAATTCTTAAGGATTTTCGTACTTGCGCCGAGATTCGATCGACTCGCATACGACGATGGAAGCCAAATTTGAATTACATCTGCCTGAATTAGGTTCTCTGACCAGAGGCGTTTCTCAAAATGATCGAGACTGTACAGCGAGTGTATAATGAGACCTGCGAATATCATGGAAGTAGGTCTCCTTGAGATTCCTTACGTTTTTATAAGGCAGTGACCTTCTCTTATTATTATTTTACCAAAGACTTCCGTAACGCACGAGGATCTCGCAAGAAAGAAACAAAAATATCTATCGATGAGAATCAAGCTGATTATTATAAATTATCTCACAAGAAAGAAACAAAAATATCTACTGATAAGAACCAAGCAAATTATTATAGATCATCAACGTTTTCGAAACAACGATCGACTCTTGTATTTCCTTCCAACGAATTGACTAGATACTTCGCAATGCGCCTTTCTCCAAGCAAGAAATTTGAGAGCGTCTACTCTCGGCTGACTACCTGTGCGCGAAATTTCTTTACAATCATCAACTGTTCCGTCGCGATATTCTCCTACGCTAATTTTACATACCGCCTATACCGTACTGCAGCGTTACAGTTATCCATATGGTATTAAATAGCGAAAAATTCGAAATGTCAAAAGCATCCACCGTATTGTATTATTTCAATAATCATAGCTCGTAGTTTAGCTTGTACGTGAACTCTGACGTAGGCTGTAGTACGAGCAAAAGCATTGTAGTTAATTTAAGGATCATTATAGTCATATATATATATATATATACCAAGTACCCACCAAGCTGTAGCGTACCTATAATAGTATTATGTATAATGTCCACGTACCTAGCAGGACAATCTTTTCGTTTATATAACAACGCATAGCGACATGAGATCAGTGAAGTTTAGTTCAACAATTCCCATTGCTGTGTATAATTAACTTCCTGTTACGTCAGAAGTACATTTTGATTACTGTTGATTACAATTTTAATATACAGAATCCCTTAGGGATATTATACGTATGTATTATGTAAATTTTACAAATATTTTTATCGTCTGAAATCTTTATGAATTTTAAACCACGGAGGCTTATTGTCCCGTGAATGCCGTTTGGTTAAAAGTGAAAGTAGGAATTTCCATCGATACGTTCGATCAACTTCGGGTTTGTCCATGAGATATAGGTATTGTATGCTGCGTGTGCAATGGTGGATAATTTTTTTTTGTTAGTCAATAAAAAATTGGTAAGAACGTTATAGAAATAGGAAAGAATGCTTAGTTAAATTCCTTCTGGAATTTGTGATATCTGTTTATCTTGGATATTTTTAAAATTTATCTTTGTTTCATTATTGTACAATGATTGTATTCAACAGGTAATACTAGATTGTATCTGAACACACTTGACACATCACACTAGTGTAAAATCGCGTGGCTGTCGCGTCGATCAATAATCTGTTAGATGCTCGAGCTGTCATTGAAAGTGATGAAGAAAACCGCAGTGGTTCTTCAAGGAGGAGTTAATATTCCTGTATAGTTTAATCGTATAAAATAATCTAAATTAAGTTTGGTTAATTAATTAGCAGTGGAAATTATTGCTGTATTAAGAGATTTAGTTACTTAGGATCCGACGAGATGATACAATATGTATGTATTTGTTAAATGTTATTTTGTATGTTTTCTGCGCTGACAGATGTTCAGTAGTTCGGTTTAGTGCAAAAATTCTTTTGGCTTTTGTTTGCAATGGAATTTTGTATTAATGACGGTATTTTGTTTGCCGAATTTTTGTTGCTGCCATTCAAGCCTGTTGCTTTGCGTAACAGGTTGTTGAATTGACGCTCTGGGGAGTGTATAAGGATTGTGTTTTTCTTTTTAGGAAGAAATGGAGCGGAAGAAAGTCACTCCGGATGTTAAAGACACTGAATACGGAACGTGAGTATTAGCGAAGATTTGCATATGTTAATTGGAAAATTGTTTCATTGCGATTTTGTGTAAAATATTATTTCTTTTTTTGTTTCAAGTGTCACGTACGTCGAGGACGATACTCCAAAATGGAAATTTTGGGCCAAAAGACGATACGTCGTTGCTATTCTTGCTTTTATGGGATTTTTTACTTCGTATATACTTCGTGTCAATTTAAGTATCGCTATCGTTTCCATGGTTGCTAATAAGAGTAAAGTCGATGAGAATGGCACAACCTACTACGTAAGTTTTGACACTGGCTAGATGATTATACCGAAAAAGTTTAGATAAGGAGTTTAAGAGTATTATACAATCTTTGCTTTTTGGGTAAGTAAACGTTTATCTTTTAATGAGACTCTATAAGCTGCTGCTGGGTTGTATTGCATTGTAGTAATTTAGATAATGAAAATATTTCTTTTGTTTTCAATCGATTAAGCCCACCTGTACCATTTATTAAGATGTAATTAGAGATAAGTTCTAGGCTTTTACACTAGAACAATCGGCGATTGACGTATTCGCTTCTACCATTTCAAGCAAATCATTTTGACCCCCACTTGGTAGATTTAGTGTTAAAGAAATTCGTTTTTGTTGTACAATCTTTAGCATTTTTTTTCTCTATTTTTTCAGGAACAAGAATTTAAATGGGACCCGCCACTCCAGGGTTTGATATTAAGTTCCTTTTTCTATGGATATATATGTACGCAATTTGCTGGCGGTTGGCTGGCTGCTCGTGTCGGTGGGAAAAGAGTATTTGGAATTGGAATTGGTATTACAGCCGCTTTTACAGTCATTACGCCACCAATAGTTAGAGCTAATGTTTATTTGCTGGTAGTTGTACGTATAGTGGAAGGAATTTGCGAGGTAAGCAATAAGAATGATTGCACCATTAGAAGTCTCTAATTTCTTGATTACTAATAAGATCTGTTTAATGACACTATTAATTTGTATGTATATATATATATTTTAATAACTATAGGGAGTGACCTATCCATCCGTGCATGCAATATGGGCCAACTGGGCTCCACCTTTGGAAAGGTCAAAGTTAGCTACTATAGCCTTTTCGGGTAGTTTTGTGGGAACTGTAATTTCTATGCCAGTCGCTGGAATGATGACTGAATATCTTGGTTGGGCCTCTGTCTTTTATGTTTTTGGTGTTTTTGGTTTATGCTGGCTGATCCTGTGGTGGATTGTTGTTACGGACAAGCCTGAGGATGATCCATACATCTCAGAAATTGAATTAAAATATATTAAAGAATCATTGGGTCATTCAGGTCCAAAAGAGGTGATTATGGTTTTACGGTGAAGATGGGAATTGTTTATTAACTCAGTGTTACAATATAAGATATGTGTAACTGATTCCTTTTTTAGGAAGTTGTTTATCCATGGAAGAAAATATTCTTGTCACCTCCTGTCTGGTCTATCGTTGCTGCTCATTGCAGTGAAAATTGGGGATTCTATACTATGCTCACACAACTGCCTACTTATATGAGCGGCGAGTGACGCTAATTGATTACAGTTTTTCTATGAAATGTGTTGCCTTGTGAATTTGATTGCATAATATTTCTTTACCTTTTTCAGATGTCTATAGTTTCAGAATAGACAAAACTGGTTTTTTGTCGGCTCTGCCATATCTTGCTATGTCAATCATTCTTCTCGGATCTGGTCAACTAGCTGATTACTTAAGAACAAAAGAGATCCTGACTACGACTCAGGTTTGTACTCCATCAAAACAATGTCAGGAAGCAATTACCAAGGATATGAATTATAAAAAAATTGCTTCCCAGGTTCGTAAAATCTTTAATTGCGGTGCTTTCGTGTGTCAAACAATCTTCATGACAACCGCAGCCTTCATGACAACAGCGACTGGAGCTATTTTCTTTATCACCATGGCCGTTGGTCTTGGAGGTTTCGCTTGGTCAGGATTCAGGTGATTAAAGATACAGAATTTCCACAAGTATATCCACAAAGTGTTGTAATATGTTAACATTAATTTATTACGTTTCAGTGTAAATCATTTAGATATCGCACCGCAACATGCCAGTGTCTTAATGGGTATTGGTAATACTTTTGCTACAATACCTGGAATAGTTAGTCCCTTGTTAACTGGTTACATCGTGTCAAGTGGGGTATGAATTACAAAGACATTATTATCCCCTGTCTTGTATTTTTGTCAATCTTTAGTGGGTATTGATTTTTCTTTTTTCTATATCTCTTAGTCGGCTGAAGACTGGAGGACAATCTTTTTCATTAGTAGTGGTGTGTATCTAGTTGGTGCCATTATCTATGGATTGTTCGCGTCTGGCGAACGACAATCTTGGGCCATGGAGAAGAAAAATGATGATCTTGGTCATGACAACGTAGCAATGGAAGTAGATAAATTGTGAAAAAAGAATTATATTTTTGTATGAATCTTTGTAAATAGAATCGGTTAATAATTATCTTACGTTAATATATATATATATTTATTTCGTCTATTTCTTTGGAGTGCGAGACTACTATGATTGGAGAAACCAAAGAGAGAGACAGGAGAGAACGGAGTGACACGCTGGAGAGATACCAGGATACATACGATTGAAAAATTTTGAAAACTGTCTGTTCGGAGAACAGTGTTTCCGAGCACAAGTGAGCGAACGGATCAATAAGTTTTGAAATGTCGTGGTGCAGAATGAAATCCAGTAAAGACGGTAGGAGAATGAAATTTTCATAGAGCAAAAGTCTTGTCACATGATAGGAATGTATTTGATCTACTCCTAAAACTTTTATACAACACTACTTACATATGTTTAACTCATAAACTTCAGAATTAGACCAATTTAACTGTCAATTTTACCAACGACTTCGAACCACTGTCTGAGAGCATCGCTGAGCACTCCTGGTAAAGCGTTGATGTCTCTGAGGATCATGTAAAACGGAAACGGAAAGCTATCCATGTAGGATCGAATGCCAAGGAGTTTTCCACCTTGGAACACAGGCATTCTTATGTCCAATATTGAATCCTGCGATAGAAATATATTATTAAAACCATAGTCCTTCGTATAGGTAACAAATAATCTCACCTTATTAACTGGATTGTCAACTATGATAAAAACGAGAAATATATCAGCAAGTTTTGCTCTTCTGACAGCACGATTGACGCGGTCAGTTCCTTCAGAAAATACACCTCTGCCATCTGACAGTACGACAAGTAATTTTGCATTGTCCGAGGAGGTAGGTTGACTATCGAACATGTCAACAGTGAAATCAACCAATTGTCCCATCATGGTTTTCTTTTGCTCAAATCGCATCTCCTGCATTAATCTGAAATAGATTATTAAATGTAAAGCTGTGATAAATGTAACTTTTTAATTAGGTTATTATATATACCTCGAGCCACTTTGTTCGGTGAAAGGTTCTCCCAGTGGATGAAGTACATTGGGTTCTTCACCAAAACTAATAACACACAGTTGTCCAACTTCCAAATAGGTCATAGCTTTGCTTATCAATGATAATGATTCAAATGCTAATTCCTTGGAGTGATTATCTGCCATACTACTGGAATCGTCCAGGGCTAAAACAATCTGGTAATCCCTTTTAGAAGGTTTAGTGCGCCTTAACCAAATTTTGTCTTTTCTAAACTGACTAGCAATGTATGGGATGATCTTTCTCATATTAATCCGTCTGCCAGTTCTGTAATCTCCTTTTAATCTAGACGCCTGTGTCGGTTCTAAAACTAATCTCAATTTCTCTGACAGATCTCTAGCAGCAGCATCGGTCAATGCACTTAAGCAGTTCCAGGCTATGGTGGCTTCTTCGGTAGGTGGAATATTTGTCCATTGACTTAACATTTTTTCAACCTCAAGACGTTTTCTTTCAATTTGTTTACCAGTTAAGAGATTCTCTTCGTTGTCAATGATATTTGTGAAAAATGCAGACTCGTCACCTCTATCCACCCTGAGAGTTTCAGTTATATCTCCTTCAACCTCTAACACAGTTTCCATTTGACCTTCTTCGGCATTATTTCCCTTTTCGTTGGATTTATTCTTGTCCTTTTTGTCATCATTCTTTGGAATTTTTTCTGGATTTTGCTTAACAGCAGCTTCTTCCTCTTTATTAATTTCTTCTTCTTCATCCTGATGCATATCTATATCCATATTCTCATCTTTTTCTTCGTCTTCCTTTTTATCCTCTTGATTTGCAACTTGTTGCTTACTTTGCTCTTCTGTAGCTGCATCTTGTGCGTAGTCGTCGAATTTTTCTGTCTGTTTAACATGTTGACACATATCAGCTTCACCGTCTTCTGTCCTCTGTTCACCTTCTTCTTGATTATCATCCTGTGGCATTTCATCCTCTGCATGTATCATCTTCTGCTTCTTTTTATCTGGTTCGATTCTGTCTAATAAGCTTCGATTTTCATCACTCTTTCCAGGATTCTTTCTCTTCTCCTTTTGTTTATCTTCCTGTGGCCTGTTAGCCATTGGTACACTGTTCTGCATCGATGATCCTGAATGTCCTGAATCTTGTTGCTCGGATTGCGCTTGTCCGGTGCCTTTGTCGTTGTTGTCATCTTGGGTATTTTCTTCAGAAGTTTCTTGTTGTTCTTTATCCTCTGATTGATTTGCTGTCTTGTCCCGGGATCCATCTTGTTTATCTTCTACTTGCTCCGCAGCATCAGTTTCTTTGCTACCATCATCGGCACTTGGTGTTGCTTTTTCTTCTTCCCGTTCTTTATCTTCCTCCGCATTCTTCTCTGACTCATCTTCTTGATCTTTGCTATCTTCTTCCGGTGGCTGAGTAGCTGTTTGGTTATCAGTTTCTGATACCTCTTCCTCCATTTTTTCTTCTTTGTTATCTACGTCCTTTGTATCTTCACGCGTATCCTCATTCTCTTCGTCACTGGAGTCTTCCGGAAGTTTATCGTCCTTTTTCTCTTCATCAATATTTTCAACTTCTTCTTTCTCTGGCGGCGGTTTAGCATCCTTCATTTCGTCAATGTCAAATGGATTATCTTCGCCAGCTGGATTATCTTCCTTACCCTCTTCATCGTCCAAATTCATATCTTCCGGCAAATCCATGGGCTCTGGTTCCGGTTCTGGTTGATGCTTTCCATGATATGGATCAACTTGATCCTCGTTAGTTTCCGGTTCCTCCATTTCATTTATTTCCTTCTTATGCTCTTCCTGCTCTCCCTGTTCCTCACGTTCCTCCTCTTCATTCTTTCCATCATTACGCTCATCCTTAGCTCCCATTTCCTTTTCGCCTGTCTGCTCACCTTTTCCGGTTTCCTCTTTATTGTCTTCCGTTTCGTCGTTCTCATTCTCAGCTTCATCTTCGTCGGCACCCCATATCTCTTCATCTAATTTATCAGCACCTTGGTCAGTCTCACCCATTTGCTTATCTAGATCTTCTTCTTCATCTTCATTCTCACTGTTATCTTCATCATCCTCATTCTTCTCCAAGTCCTGTAACTTACTATCAAAGTCTTCAGACATTTCAATACCTTTATCTTCCTCTTTACAGTCTTTATCAACTGGTTCTTCCTTCTCTTGTCCAGCTGGTCTTGCATCCTCCAGTTGATCTTCAGATTCTATCCTTTCAGAAACATCTTTTTGACCTTCTCCATCACCCAGTCCCATACCACCCTTGTCAACACCTTCCTGCTCGCCATTAGCATCTCCCTCTTCCAAATCAAGATCCTTTGGAACACAAAAACCGTTAGATGCCAAGTCCAGGAACACGTTTAGCTGCAGGTGCAGGATTTTGCAAGTCACCCTGAACGAAGCCACTTGCTCGTTCAAAAAGAACTGGGACAACAGAAGATACTGCTCCAACAATGGTAAACACTTTCCAAGTAATCTGAAAAGAAAAGCCACATTACCATAGTATATAAAAATAACACTAATCAAAATACAATAAATTAAATTCTTACCGGTTGCAACGTTTAGCAGTATGAGAATCCACATCCTGCATTATTAACAGAATTTCATTCAACTGTTGTGAAACTTCACGGAGCTTCAATTCCCTTATATCCTTATCAAGAGATTCAATCAACTTCTCACGTAATCCATTTTCCTCGTCATCCTCGTATTCATCATCTTTCTTATCTTCACTTTTTTCAGTCTCTTTCTCCTCGTTATCCCTTTCTTCAAGTATATCTACTTCAGCTATACTATCCTTGTACTTCTTCTGTATAGCTAATAGCAGCGTGTTCATAAGCTTTTCTAAATTAGCTTCAAATTTCAGAAGAATCTCATTAACCCCAATTTCATTTGTATCGCATGATGCGGTTGCAATTTGTTGAAACTTTGCAATACCTCGCTCAATCTCTGTCACGAAAAAATTAATATTATCCAACAGGGGATGCGTCACACTTCTCTCACTCCTAAAGACTTTACCCACTTGACAAATAGATGCCTTAACAGTTTCAAGAACCTTGCAAAATTCCATCAGCATCTTAAAGTGAAACGATGTGAGACTAGTACTCTGCTTGGAATAAGAATTATCTACTTTTACTACAACTTCCAACTGAGCACACGCACTGATGAATTTCTTAGCAGTAGTTCGTAGTAATATCAAAGAATCCCTTATGAGATTGTCAACCTCCAACCAGACAGGATCACCTTTCCTAGCTACAATGATAGGAACATCATTAGTATCCAATGATAAAATTTCATTGCACAATTCAGAATCATTAACCGCTGGACAAGCCTGTAAATACAGTTGGACTTGTTCCAGACCACTCTGTACTGTGATCATCAACTGTTTAAAATGATCCACAGATCCTTTTAAATCGTCTTGCTTAGGGGTGTAATCATCGTATCTAGGGTTCTTTTTCAAATTTTCTAAATGTATCCGCAACAATATAAAATGATTGTAAGCATCAGCCAAGGTCCTCTTCTGCTTATGAGCCATCAGCATTACATGAGCTGAGTATCCTTTACAACGCTCCATGTTCTGTAGTCCCAAGTCTGTATTGTTGCTGGTAAGCAACGCGTTCAGAGCATTTATTTCTACGAGCGATCTATAGTAATACTTTTCACAGCCCTCCCACTCAGTGAGCATCTGCTCGTCTATCTTCTTTATTTTTAACTGTTGCGCACTGGCGAATAAATTCACTGGCGGTACCGTTAAATCTATGATCGTGTTCCGTTTATTTTTCCAGGTCAACACACCGGTACGATAAGACACGCCGATACGTGTTAGTCTCTTAAAATAGTCTGCCAGAGCCATTTTCTTCTGCTGAAGAATACTCTTGGCTTGGGATTTTTGTTTTGGCTTTGGCAGGGTACGATCAACTTCCAAATTTCTTAAATGAACACTACGATCCATTGAGTCCTCAATTAATTGTTCTAATCCTGTTCGCAAGCCTGGATAGGATGACATTAGAATTGCTTCGTTGCATAATTTTCTAGATTTGTTCAATAATTTGTCAGCTCGTGATATAAGATCTGTTTTCGTTGATCCTGAATCAAGGTTGTCTTGCTCTTCTGTAATTTTTGGTAAAATAAAGTGTTGGGGATTTATCATAGATATTCTTTCACTTTGACGATCCCAAATTCCTTTGTCTGCCTCTGCATTGTATGGTAATGGTTTTATTATCAAACAACCAGTTACACTCTCCTTTAAACCAGTTTCGAATTCCTTTATGAACTTGTGTAAAGTTCTATGTGTCTTTTCCACAGTTTCCTTTATTGCCCAGTAACTGATATCATTCCACCTAGCTATCTTGACGTAATCTTTCAGTTTCTTCTCTATGGGAGCTTTCAGATTATTGATCTTTCCGTTTACATTACTTCTAAATTGATCGTAATAATGATATATGTTCCAGAGAATAGCTAAAAGCTCCTCACGTTCCTGACTAGGATTCAAATGATACACATGACAATGGAATGTCAAAAGTAAATCCAACCTGGTATTATACTCCACTAAGTTAGATTGATTAACAAATAATTCTAATGATTCTATCAATTTATTAGGTGTTATCGGTTCCTCCTTGTCAGCATCCCCAATTACTTCTGACTCTGTATCATTAGTCATCTGTGACGATGGCTTGGTAATATAACATTCTATCAGTGCGTAGAGGAAGAACCACCATTTTGAAGTCTTCGATCTCAAATGCTCTTGAGAAACATTAAGGCAATCTTTCCAGCATGCGAGTTCAAGTTTTCTCCAAGATATAATTTGCTGCGTCAAGGATAAAGAGTAATCTAGTAAACTGACACCGCTGTGTGCATTTTCCTCCCACTCTTTCATCTTGACTAAGAGTAATTCGAGTCCAGTCAGGAATCTGGATACTGAGGATGTCACTGGAAAGCTGTATACTCTCTGTGATATAATCTTTATTGATTTCAGGGTAGGATGTTCAGGCCATTCTGATAACAGCTCGTCAACTCTATTTATAATACGTTCTAACAATAGTAAACATTGTTTACTCTCTTCAACGTTACTATCCTTGTAAAAATCATATGACTTGCGTTGTTTCATTTGGATATTAGTGTTATCTTCGTTATCAGGATCAATAATGGTACCCTGACTGAGGGATGCTGTTACTGTAGTCAAAAGATTTAGACTTGTGTAAAGCTTAGGCGTTAGATCAGCTGTCAAAGCAGGATTGACGTTGTCTAATAAAAGACCAAATGTCTTATATCTTTGAATCAATGGTTTTATGTAACTTGATTTACTGACAGTTGAACTGTTCTTCAACCATTGACTCCTCGTGAATGAGACGACGATACTGGAATGCATTTCCTGCACTTCCTTGACGTCATCCTCTGTTATCAATGCTTCAAATCGTTCTGTATTTTCTGCAGGTTCCTCTCGCTGTTCCAAGGATGGTTTATCTATACTGTCAATGTCAGAAAAATCCGCTTCGCGATACGTGGGGAATAAATTGCGAAGTTCCTGCTTAATCTCTTCTTCCTCCGTTAAAGATTCGCCCTTTATCTCTGCTTGATTCTTGTACAAACTTTCCTTCTCCGCCTCACGTTTCTCGAGCTCAGCTTGTTGCTGCCTCCAGATCAAAACAATTTGCTGTAGTAATTTGTTTAGCTTCGACCACATTGGCTGACTGAGTTCTTTGCCCAGTGCAATGTGATTATAGAGTTCACAGAGACCGGATTTCATGATTCTAAATTGTTCCTGCAGAGACGCGAAAACGTTGCTGACATTGAGATTCTTGTTAATGAGTTCTCGAGTAGCCTGAGACGTGCACAGGTCTACGAGTTCTAATAAATTGGTTTGCTCGGGACCAATACTTGGAAATCGCACTAGATTGTACAGCAGAGACTCGACTGTGTACGAGCCAAGACTCGTTCGGGCCAAGGATATCAATCTCTTCGTTTCATTCGCCAGTATCAGGATCCCGTGCTTCAATTGAGTTACGGAAGATAGTAAAGGCAGCACTATATCCGGATAACCCGGTAGAAATTTATTTTCTATTTGCTCAGAAAAACGTTCCAAGGATTCCTGCCACATCTTTGCCTGGCGTGTAGCGTCCTCGGCTATTCTTACTCTCAAGTCATTTGGTTCTTCCTGTAGCCGCGCAATCACATCCGTTAGTCGTTCAATGTGCTTACGCACAACATCGTAGGAGCCTAGAGTGTTCCGGAAGCTAGCAGTTTCCTTAGCCAACGCAGTGAATTCACTAGCTGATCTATTACGCGTATTGAAACTCTTGAGATCGTCCTTCTCCTCCAGTAAGTTCCTAAGACTGTTCTTCATCTCCAGAATACGTGGATGCTGGTTGCGGCTATCTAAATCATCTCCGAGGATTCGCGAGTTCAGTAGCGCTACATAAATCGTACTCTTACAGTCTATTATATCTTCCTCGAGGTAACGTTGTCTGAGTCCCATTTTGAGGACCGGATCGATGTGGCCCACATTGCCAAAAAGGAAGACCTGGAGGTAACCAAGCAACGTCCACGCTTTACCTCTGTCGAGGATATCGTTTTTGATTTTTTCCATAGCTCCCAACTTTGCTGAAAGTTCACCAAGTTCAGCAAGTGGTTCGAGATAGTCACGCTCCAGTCGAGATATCAGATCATTTTTCTTGTCGATAACTTCACTCCCTATTTTTCCCATCACGATGCTCACTGCGCCTTTGTCCATCTTCTCCATCTTATCAGTCGCTGATAGGAACACGCTCAAGTGAGACTCGAGCGTGCCAATATCATTCAGAGCGTAATTATATTGCTCCGAGTTCAAAGATGCGCTATTCTGCCATAGGATCTCGTTAAGGATTCTTAACTGATTTATTCGCGCTCTATATGTTCCTAGAGTAGCCATAGCTAGCACTGATTGCTCTCTAGAACTGAAAGTCTTATCTAATATCAATTCAGATATTAAATTCACCAGTATTGGTCCTTCGATCTGATACTCCACCTACGATTACAATATATAATTAATTAATAAAGAACAAGTTTCGTTAATTAAAATTTCATTAATGTACTCACCTCCATGTCATCCGAAGCTACCATAAACTTCTCAATGTCTTCCTCAATTATTCCATTCCAGTGTAACAATCTGTTAGAACCTTTGACAGCATAGGAGGAATGTGCGAAACGTGTGAGCCAAATGAATAGCTCAGGCATTAATTGATTCCTCTCGATGGGGTTATTGATCTTTATTAAAATCGCATTTAAAATAGCTAACAGGTTCATGGGTATGCTCGGAATTTCAGCAAATTTTGGAAAGAGACAAGACGTCATATTCATATTGATTTCATTGTTTAAGATTTTCTTGGATATTCTATTCTGAAGTGACGTTGACAATATTAGAAATATGTATTCGTATACTGGCCATAGTTGCACCCTGGCGGCCATTAACGTCAATTCCTTCTCGTCGATTCCGTGCACTCTGGCTACTGCCTGTGAAATCTGCACAGAATTTCTCAAAGACAAGTAATTCTCTTCGCAATATTGCACAATCTCCGAAGTCGCCGATAAAGCTGCATCGTTCAATTCTTTGCCCAGGTAAATATCGTGCCAAAGGGTTATCGCTTTGGATCTTGCTTCTAGAATTTCCTCGAACTGAAGACAAGCAATTTTCAATTCCTGTTTCAATTTGTTACCCGCCTGTCTGTCCTTCCACGTAGAAAAGTTGTTTGATACATTTTTCAATGTCTTATACACACTCAGGACCTCCTCGGATGAATATGGCTGTGGCAGATCCAGATATAACTTTATCTTCCTAGACAATTTACGAAAACGATCCTGCACCGTTATCAGACTGTTGTTTATCTCTGTTATCATAACGCGCAGTGAGTCAATCTCGATGCTGCATTCATCCCGAAGCACCAGGTCCTCAGAGAGTTGAAATATATTTTCCAAAAATTTGATCAACCACTTGTAATGGATTCTTAGTAGCCAAGAGATCTCATCGAGATTCTCATATCGACTGCTGGACTTTTTTAATTTATCTATCAGAGTAAACTCTCCGAGCTTGTAGAAACGAACGCGCCATTTCAAGTTCCTTCTTATCTCGATGTATCTCTTGTTATCAACTTTCACTGTAGCGTCCTTGAGTATCAGGTAAATGCATTTGTCCAATTGCGCAAGGAATATGACAAAGTTTGATATCAATGGCTGATCGTTTAATTGTGACGTCAGCATACCTACATCAATTATAATTTTTTATTATACAATACTGCATTATTTATTATTATATCATTATATTTCAAAACTCACCATGGTACACGGCATTGGAGTACTGTATGATTGACATGATCTTCTCGTTCTTTGAAGTATTAAATGTTTCTAGCAATGTACCGTCCTTTATGCTTAAAGCTTGCAGATACAAAAGCAGCGCGAGTCTGTTGGAGTCAGAGACATTTTCTAATTTTGACACGTCCGTAGAAACTCCTGGCATTTGCGCAAGATCCCAGGGCAGTGTGTTTACAACAGAATGAAAATCAAAAGCCGATATTTCCTTTGCCAATGAAGCATTTTTCGCATTAAACTTCGCCAAAGTTACCTCGTCAGCCAATATTTTTGCGAGCCATTGATTTCTCAGGTTGACGTTATCTAGGGAAGACTTTTCGTAGAAGCTTAACAGGACGTACGGTAGAATTTCCAAGAGCTCGACGCTTAATGTAAAATCGTGATTCTTTTCAAGTTGAAAAAACTCATTTAAAAATTCTGTTGTCATTGCCGAATCCTCGATGCTTTCCGTTGAAGATTTTAATGAATATTTGTATCCGTTAACAATGGCCGATAACAAAGATCCCTGCTGTCTGATTAAAGTCAATTTAGAATTGTCCTGAAGATTGTTCACGTTCAAAGTAACAGCATTCAAGTCAAGATAAACGTCACTGTTCTGGTTATCAACAGTGAAGTTATTTAACGATTCGTCGATTATCGAGACTAATCGATCCTTTATCTGCGAATGACTCAACGATCGAGCTTTTACGTAAACGTCAACACAGGCAGTGCGAAAAGCTTCCTTTACGGAAAATCCACGTGATATCTGTTGACTTATCAAGAAGGCAGCCTGGACCAATTGTATCACACTGAGTTTATCAACAGTGAAGCCATCGTTAATGACATGTCGATGAATCTCTATCAATGTATTTTGATAAGAAGGTTTACTCAATCCAGAGTGATAAAGCATCGATTTAAGATCAATTAAATTCTCACGAGAATTGTCCCTGTGTCCGAGCATACAAATTTCGACTCCTCTGTTTCTCATTGCTCTGAAAATACCAAAAGTGACGTACAGCCTTATTTAATTTATATCGTAATAACTTTATTGTTTTACAGGCAAAAACCTACCTGGAAATTTCACCGTAACGCGGATCCATCGTCAGGAACAAACGAAAATCTTTGTGTGGTTTTACGGTGACAATATTTCCAGAATTATCAACGCCACGTTCGCCGATACTAAGGACGCCAGCAGGTTCCAGTAATCCATTAAGCCTATCGAGAACAGCTGGGCTACAAAGATTAACTTGATCCACCAACAGCCACGAGCCTTCTTGCAAGCACTGTAAAAGCATAAGTCATTATCGATACGGTCAGAGAGTTTCAGTTTTAACGATGGGCTAGTAGTAGTTGCTCTCTCGATAAAGAGGTTTGATGTATTTTTTTTTCTTTTCTCTATCTTAAACTCAAATAGCATCCGGTACTCTCTGTAAATTACAATCTAACGAGTCGTACGGATCTCTAAGTGATAGAATCGATAATTTCTAACGTTGATAGTCTAGATAATGCATAAGGCTTCGTTACCTTCACAAGGACGCTATCGATCCACTCGAATTTTCCTCCAGCATTCAAACATTTATCCTGCTCGACGAACAATGATAATTTGTGCAGTTTAAATTCGATTTCTTTCAATTCAGACTCGAGCGACGGCTCCAGCATTTTCATGGCATTCACTCTACTGGATAGTTCTTTACTCTTTTTCAAGAAGAGAGCACTCTCCGCTGACATCGTCGTGGAATCCTCAGCATCTAAGGACGCAAATAATAAAAATATCATTCTTTTATCGATATAATTATTGCGTTATCACTGATTGCGATAGCCATAATGGAATTATAAATTAACTAATTAAAATTCAGCTTCGATTGGCAGACCTTGTGAGAGATTTCGTATTTGCTCCAAATGACTCTGATGGGTCTCTATATCCTTTAGACTTTCTTTGCTTATCTTCTTTTTGGAAATGTCCTTCAGCAGATCTTCCACCTGCTCAAAAATCTGCTCCAAGTGTCGGTTATAGTCAGTCTGTAAAAAAATAGGGAATCATTGAGAATCAACTTAGGGATTCTTGTCAAGTTTTAATCGTGTTGGGTAATGAAAGAATAAATTTTGTAAAAAAAAGCTAATCAAAAAATATATATATAATAAATACAGGCTACTGGTAACGCTGTATTTTTTAAAAATAACGTAGCAATTTTACAGATAATATCCTAATGGAATCTTGACACCAGCGTGTTATGTAATTTTCTCCAATTACACAGGTGCGCGGCTACATTTGATCTCGATTAAATTAATTGTCAAAGTTCCAATAGTCAGCCACGTCATAGTCTCGTATCCTTGTACCCACGTAATATACATATATGTACCTTCCACCCCAAATACACCCTCAGTATACATAGTTATACATTGTGACGTGATTTTTCGAATCACGGTCACAAGGCGACTCCGGCTACCGATAAAGATAACGTTCTCGTTTCCGGC
>JASANN010000003.1:1754-87839 GCA_031762395.1 Calameuta pygmaea | reverse complement strand
TTTCCGTCCGCTCCCGTTCGTGCCTCCAGTTGCGTTTGCTGATTTTACGCGACCCCAAAGATCAGCACCTACGGTTGTGTTTCTCGATTTCACGCGTCCCCAAAAATCGATAGGATCCGTTAAGCTACCGTCTTTCTCATAGGTTCCGTCAGAGCTCTCGTTTTGGTGGAGTTGGGCCTGTTCCCCCCAACTCCCAGTTCATACCAGCTCATCGAACGAAGAGTGGCCGGACGAAAGTAACGTAGGTTGGTTCTCGCAGATCGTCGTTCTCGAGTTTTGCTATCGATAACGGGTTAAGAAAAAAAATACGTTACAACATATATCATCAATGCTGGTCTGATAATTTAATTCCTGGCAATGTATTTTTATTTATCCAAATCATATCCTCATATCCAGAAACCAGTAAATCCCCCCCGCCCCCCCCCCCCTAAATCTGCCAAACGTAATTTAAGGCGTAACCCTTTTTTTTCTCATTTTGAGGATTATCCTGGCGTCTAAACCCCTGGTCTATCGATCTTGAATAAAAATGATTGATACCATCTTTCTCACACCAGATAACGATAAGATCCAAGCAGTATATAAATTCAATATGTATGTATGCACACCACTTTCCAAGATTATATTTCCTCCGTTTATTTATCCTTATAACACGTCATTGGCGTGACAACGGAAAGCAATGAAAAATGGTGCTTTTAATTCCTCCCGTAAACTACTCACTTCTGATGAATAGACCCAGCCGTACTTAGCTACTTGCAGAGAAACGCAGGAACGCCTTGTACTTACGTCAAATGAAATTGCATTCTCGTTTCTTGGCAAACCAGCACACGTTTTCTCAACCTAAGAAATTCTTATTCGAATAGCGACCAAGTTTAAAAAAATTCAACAGTACTTATCCTTCACTTAGATATCCGTCAAACTGAACCACTTTGCTGTATAATAATTGATCAGCTAAAATGGTCCCCTTAGTACCGTAAGTAGGTAAGGTAGAGTAGTAAGGTTAAGTAACTTTAGGTTAGGTAGATAGGGTAGGTAAGTGAAGGAATGTAAATTCTCTCTGAGAATTTACGATGGAATTTCAAGCAACCTCTGACGGTGGTTGGACAGTGTATATATATATATATAGCTACGGCAATGATAACACAGTAGCACAGAGCATTAAAGCATTTTAGAAAAATTGCTCGAAACACAAACTTTTACGTATTCCACGCACGCCGTAGAATCGGCCATGAATTAGAAACAGTTACTACGTGAGAGTAGAGGGCGGGAAATAAATTTGAAATTTCAAATTGAAAGCGAGTCATTTTAAATCGGTTAATTTACGTATTTGACTTTATTTCTCGAAAATTAAGCACCGGGCGAAACAAAATGGCAGAATTTTCGTTTAAAATGGCACGAGTAAGAAATTGTATTCGTCGAATTTCGTATTAACATATATTGACCCGTATGAAAAATTTAACTACGTTTCCGCTAAGCCTGCAAATGAATAGCTCGTTAAGGGTGTATAAATTATTTTTCCCTTACTGTACAGCGAATTTCAGTAGTGCTTATTTAATGCTCGGCACGAGATGATACTTTAAATATTTTATCACGTTTCCGAGAAACCCTACAACCATCCGTATTCTCTTCTGTCTCTCTCTCTCTCTCCCTCTCTCTCTTTCTTTCTTCCTATTAGACCCATGCCAAAGTACAGATCGATTTTAGGGAGTGATGTCGGATAAAGAGGATACACGGCTTTTTCCGTTATGGATAGGAAAGAGCACTCACCCTTATATATAACCTTATATATAGCTATGTATATATACATATATGTATACACAACAGGAAACGTGGAATTTTAATACAGTCTAAACATAGAAATCAATCTGAGAATAGTTATCCAGCGTATACTGACTCCCTCCGAGTACATATTAAACCGCCATTAGAAACCAGCAATTTTGTGTCTACGATCACCCAGTGACTTAATGACAATAAAAAAAACTGCTACGAAGAATAAGGAGTTTCCGAAAAAAAAAAAGAAAAATACATAAGAATTATACATGGATCAAGAATTATCTGCTGTGTCGAGGTATGGAAAAAAAAAGCTTGAAAAATCTCCAATTCTAACCTTCAAATCCGAGAGCCCTTTCTAATTTAGTCTTTTGTTTCTGCAGCGAGAAGTTTCGAAGTGCCCTGCTCGAGTGGCCGGGCTGAAAAAGTTTAACGAGTGCAAGTCGAGAACTCTGGGAAATACAAATTGCAATGGAGGAAGTGCAGGAGGCTTGGATGAGAAAATGGAGGTTATAAGTGCAAGCCTAAGGGGTGATATTGTGAGGCAAACTCGCGAGGGTCAGCTAGGTTAAAAACAGGAAAGTTGATAAAGCCACGCAAGTGCTTATATAAATTATATATATATGTATATGTATACATATATATAATTATAATGTAATATATATATATATATATGTATACAGTTAAATTTCCTTTCATTCGTTCAAATTTATTTCTCTGAATGACGACAACCTCGGACTATGGATACAGATGAATAGAATGATCCTGAATGATACAGAGGGATGCTTGCTGTACCCTTATCACAATTTTTATATAACGCATCCAGCTTGCACGGAATCTCTATACAGTGCCAAGAGTGATGTTCACTTGGGTAATCCCTTTCTCTCAATGGCGGAAAAATTCAAACCTTTATTACATCCGGTAGATATCCTCGCGTGCTTTCTACAGGATTGAAAGCAACCTTTATATATGAAAAATGTTTTTTTTATGAACTCTATACTTTACTGTAAAAAAAGTTATCTACCCCAAAGGATATTGAAAATCGTAAAATTCATGTCACGTATTTCTGAACTGTTGGTCTTAAAAAAAAAAAAAAAGTAGAGTCCCAACTAAAAGTTTGTGCAGACTGATTGTTCAAAGGGGCCAAATATTTTTTACAGTCACAAAGGCATGTAAAGTCGTCGTACAGTTTGTGCAACGAATTTTCTCATTTTCCCCTCTAATGAGTCATTAGCACTGGATGTTACAAGTGCAAGCCTAAGGGATGATATTGTGAGGCATTCGTGATGTCATTTTTAAGGCTATGTTTAATGAGTTTTTAATTTCGTTAGCGTAAACGAAAATCGACAATCTTTTTCTCACTCTATAAATCCTGAACGGGCTCGTAACTACCATAACTACCATAGGCGTTTCCAACCCTGTATAAATGATCTTTGTCCTTAGGGTTATTATTTAGCTATGACAATGTGGATGCTGGGTACATAACCTGTGGATAATAAATATATACTAAGAAAGAAATCGTTGGATGTCCCCATAGGGGTATTGAGTTAGAAAAATAAAAAAAAATTATAATGGGATCGATATCTCAAGGGATGATTGTAGTGCGAATACTAGAGTGTAGGTTTTTAAGGGTTGAATATGAAGTGTGCGTGTATGTACGTGTGTGCGCGTGTATGTGTGTGTGTAGGCACCACTGACATCATTAACAACCCTCTTGCCAAGTTAATTACTCATTATTTATGGGGTGAAAAATACCTTAAGCCTCGTTCACAATGTCGATTAAATGCTAAGAATCGCTATGGATCCATTATCAATGTATTCTCTTACGAGATTAGCGGCCGGTCGTTTTATCAGGGACCAATTTATTTTTCCTGTCTGTGGTTCTTGTCATATATTTACACCCCTTATAAAAGGGGTATAAACACGAGGGTAGGGCATCCAAGGATTCATAGCTAATTGACAAAGGTCCCAAGTTTTGAGTTCCAGTGTTCCTCGGGGATGAAAAAGAAAAAAAAAATCTAAAGAATCAAGGAAGATGTCAAAAAATCTCGTGTTCGAGATCAGCCTCTGCGAGGTCACGGATGAAACTAATTATTTTCTCGGTCCTAATGAAATTTCCAAAAATTCAGGTTTTCTATTTTCAAAATATATTCACGTACCCGACCACGGCGTCAAACTGCATTAACCCTTAAACTATTATAAGAAAAATGTCTTGGATGAAATTTGAAAAGAAATTGCTCTATTATCAAAATTTAAATATTTTCTCGATTATGCAACTAGCACCTGCATAACGATTAAGCGCAAATCACATTTCACGAATGTTACATGCAATTTTGCCTATAATGCAACCAAACTGCATTCACCCTACTGCATTTACCTTCGTAATTGTCACCCTGGTCTATTTCACCTACTATACCTATATCGAACGTCAGGTAGGTTAGTAATATTACCTACGCCATATTGAAACGCATATATATATATATTAACCAAGTTAAAGATACTCAGCGAAGTAAAGTTTTCAGGGTCAGCCAACTGAATCAAAGTTAAGTGGATGCTTAACTGTATAGATGAAGTTTATCCAGGCTTTGATCTTGAACCGGATTACCTCTTAACCAGAGCAACCAACTGGACACGGAAAGATTTAATAGCGATAAAGTTTCAAAGGCCTAGAAAATAGTGCAGTCAAGATTGCATCTCTCTTAGGATTTAACATTGACGAAAAACATAACCTGAAAAGTCCCCATGGACGTCTCAGGGACATCTCAAAGACGTCTGCTGGACTTTATAAGTTATTTGGAAAATACCATAAAGAGTAATAAGGCACCACCCCTATGGCAACTCCTAGCGCAACCACCTATCCAAACAGCAATCCCAAGATGAAAGATGAAAGATGCTGCAGTTTATCTTCTCTTCGATAAGGGTGGCACACCTGGGACGGCCTCAGGTGAGGTACCTGCTCTTCTTGGTCTACGGTCTACGTGTCCCGGGAATAGTTATTCTTGAGATCAAGGCTATAAATTTAACCCCACTTTTATTTTCTCACCCTTAACAGTGCTCCAGATCGGATACCTATATCAACCCTACCTACGTATCCACCTTGATACGCGGATGGTCTGGGTATTTGGATAGGGATGGATTTTGCTTTTTTTTTTTTTACAGTAACAATTTTTTATTACATGATCCTCGTATCAGACTGGTCTGGATCGGACGAAAATTTTTTTATCTTTATTCACTTTTGTTTCCATGCATGGACCGCAAGAGAAGATACTTTTTTTGGATCACTTTTTTTTGTAAGTAAAAATTTATCTTGTTTTCTGGCATATACATACGAGTATGTATGCCTTTTCGAAGGCCTACATCACAAATCCCTAAGGATCTTTCTGTTATGAGGGATCGCTATATTGATCCTTCATGGACAGGAATATTGTGGGACTGGGTGTGATCCCATTTTGATTTTCTTTTTTTTTTTTCCTTTTCGGACACGACCTTTCGCAAAAAACGTCCTTAATCCCGATCTTGCGTCATCGTAACAACCCATCATTTCTCAGAGGATAATCTTTACTAAAATTGTGCTACCAGTTGCCACTCGAAGGATCTCTAGCCAGGCACGAAATTCAAGGGTTGGCAGATCCTTGATCCTTGATCCTCGGTGATTATCTCCAGGGTAAAAAAAGAAAAGAATCTACACGACAGAGAAACTTTATCAAGGCTTGTTATCCTGGGAAAGGATTTAATTCCCTTTTCTTTAAAAAGGTACACACCGTTATTATGTACAATAATAAAAGATTTTATCTCACGTATCACCTGAATCTGCCATGCACTAATTTTTTTTGTTCAGTATGGATACACCTGTATGCAACTGACCTATCCCACGACTGCTGAATACAACTAGCGAAATTAATTGATAAAATAATTTTCATTTTAAATTCGATTGAAATTTTTTTTTTTTTTCATTCTATATATCGGGTGGCTAAAAGCAAAAGGATCTATGCTTCTCAATAATTGAATTTATTTATGTACGCCCTTTTGGTTTTGGTAGCTTGAAAAAAATGGAAATACCATACTCGTGAAAAATTCAATTAACGTCCTCGCCACCTGTAAGTCAGTCTGCGGATATTTCATCAAGAAATCTTACTGAGGGTCTTCGCGTAAAGGCGAGTCCACAAGCAATTACAGTTCTTCTATCTTGAAATGGTAAAGATAACATTGCGGTACTCCGGGGGGTGTTGAAGATGCTGTAGAGTAAAAGAAAGAAAGAAAAAAAAAACCTAAATGAGAAAATACCAATCCCTAGACTGTTTAGAGGTTACATCGCATTTGAGCGACCTAACAATGCAATTTGATATTGAAAGAGCCGAAGAAAAATATCCTCGGAGGATAACAAAAAAAGGGTTGCCAATTATTTTGAAGAAAGCCCATTGGCTGATTGTGATATCGCACAAAGGGATTCGTTCATACAGTTATATACGGGTGGATTTTCTAGTAAGTAACGATTTAAGGGATGCTTAGAGATGGGAAAACAAACGATGAATTTTACTGGTTAGAGGGGGGGGGGGGGGGTGAAATTAAACGCGTCATGATTACGGGCAACAAACCCACGAAAGAAAGGAGAGTAAAAGAGGGGGCGAAGGGAAATTTAGCCAGTGAATTTAACCGTAGCCAACATTCGAACGAGATTCATCCCCTTTGCGTAATAGGGGTTGAATGTAACGTGAGAGAAAAAATTTCGCTCTCTCCAGAAACATAGTAAATGGACTTCGGACCTTATATAAGGTTAAGGATAATTGGCTGAAGAAAGAGCAGCAAATTTTTTAGGAATTTAATGAAGGATTTTACGAGTGGGGGTGGGGGTGGGGGTGGGGGTGGGGGAGTAGCGTGAAAATGATTTTTTTTTCACCTCTATCTCAATCCCTCCACCTTTAGTCTTCATTACCAACACGAAGTAATGTCGATATTTTCAACCCTCCAGTGATTTAACGTTTTCCAACCCTTGTCCTAATGGTACCCACCCCTATCCTGTCCTACTTCCAAACGATTAATCCTGGCACACTCTTTTTATCCCCTTGTCCAGGAGCATCTCTGATTTTTCAAGTGAGTTCAATTCTCCTGCGCTCGTTTCTCATTCGCTCGATTGAATTGGCCAATCAGAAGGCACGGTTCGGTGAACCGAGTTCTCTCATTGGCCGTTTAACGATAGGACGAATAAACGAATCCATAAGGAAACGAGGTAATATGCAAGTATCATAAGTCTCGGTGGGAATTTGATGCGAGGTTCTGAGAGAATTTTTCAGGATTTTTTTTTCATCTTTATGCTAATTTTCATAAAATACTTCAAACACGTCTCAGGATTTTGGGTGCCCGATGCCTATGAATTGTAGCAGATGGCGACGCTGCTTTTGTTTGATGGCAATGCTTATGGAGCATCCAGGGATGACAACCTCAGGGACCTCCGTAATTGTCAAGCTCCATTCCATACACGGTTATGGCGACCCCTCGAGTTATGGCTGTTCGAACCCTCTTGGCTGTTTCCGTGAGAGGACAATCTAAATTCTGTGAGATAGAAGATAAAATAGGAACCTGTTATACCGATGCATCTATTTAATGCCTGTGGCAAGCAGATACATTGCCATATTGTATTTTCTGGGTCTTTGAGAGATACGAAGATTCACCAAGGTATTTTTTTAACCGAAGATCCTTAACGAAGATGACACCAGAGGATGGTAGATGGACCAAAAAATTTTAATAAAATTAAAAAGATTTTTCTCGAAAAAAAAAATCATTATAAAAATTAAATAAAATTTTACAAAGAGAAATCCCCCCACCCCCCAAATACCTTTTTTTAATTCAGAAATATCAAATGGCCGTTGGTAAATTTATTACCGACGATTGAAGATAAATTTTGAATTTTTATTTTCGAAAAAGAAAACGGACTTTCCTACGTACAGGAAGCAGCGTGAAGTTGGCGAGTTGCGAACACGAAGAACCACTGTAGTCAAAAGTTCTTCCGTGGCTCTTTTATCGAACAGTACAATGTCGGATACACGTATTGTTATCAGGAATAAAAGAATCAAGATGGTATATAGGTATATATTTTTTTTTTCGTAAAATAACTTCTTCTTCTTCTTCTTCTTCTTCTCTCATATCTAATAAAGTAAGAATAAACTTTTCTTATGGCTATTTCGAAGGTGGTCGGATGCCTGTAATTCCTGGCGAAAACTTTTCACTATTCCTACGTTAAAGTTTCGAGATGAGTTACCGATCAGGCTGGTGCAAGGTACTATGGAGTATGTTAATGAGAATCAGAGACTAAACTATAGCATATACAAATTCACATATATATATATATATACTACATATATCAAAGTACATAACCATATAAAGTCCGACTGTTATTTCACCGGGTAAGAAGCAGCCGCAGCATCCCTGTTCCACAGATCTAACTTTTATTTTGGGTTTCTTTCCCTTTTCAAAGCCCATTTATTCTCTCTCTCTCTCTCCCTCCAACGTCACTGAGAAAAACAAGCCAGCGTGAAAACTAGGTGAGCTCCACCACTGAAACGATTCCTCCAAAAGATATTTGGGGGACGTCCAGGGGATGCTGTTTGGATTTGCCTGAACCCAAAGACTCCGCCGTCTGATTTAGCTATCCATTTGGAATCCAACAACATAGTAAATCGGCAGTATAGCTGGTTAGTGTACCAATCGATGACGCCCCAGGTGGTCCATTCTCGCGCTATTGGAAAACAATGAATCTCATATCCTCTGCGCTTCTCCGTGAAGGCAGATACGCGCGTGTGTTTTGGGACGCGACGAAAACGGCAGCCAGGACTATTTTGGGGTAAAATTTAAGGAAAAAAAAAAAATAAGATAAATCACACGAGATATCTGACTTTGAGCACAGTTACGGAAACTCTAGGAAGAATTAATGAACTTTTTTCATTAATTTTTTTCCTACCTCATTCAACCTACCTTACCCCTCCACTCGAACCATCCCACCGTCATCGCCTCGTATCAGTTCCTATCAGCCCATTCACAAGGACGAATTGTCTTATCACCCGCGCCGTTAACCGCACCTTTTATTCCACTCCCGATTTTAACCTCCATTTTTTTTCATCCACCGAATAATCCGTCCCAGACGAATTGCACGAGAAGATCCGATACCGATCTGACAAGTAGACAAAGTATTTTCGTAATCAGACAAGTGTATCTTGTACCTCAGCTGCAGCCATTATATGAAATCCTGTACTGAGTGACCTTCGACCTTTGGCAGGTTGATATCGCTGTATTACATAAATTCGATAAGGATATCACGGTCTGACCCAAGTAAAACCCTCTCGATCCCAAGTTTAAATTCCAGCATCCGCTCCTGGACCATTATGGTATAAAGATAAAACAAACAGATAACCTTATCTAAGACCAAATTACAAAGATATTTAACCCCTTAACGTCACAGTAACCGCGCCCAGGGTGGACTAACCGATTGGCACTGTAATAATAAATATCACAAGAGGGGATGACCAATGGACCAGCCAATCCCATATGATCGATCATCTCCCTCCCTCGGCACCCAAGAATTTTGGATCCGCGACCAAATCGTCATTTCTCCTAACGGGCAAAGCCCAGAGCTGGGTTAAAGAACAAGTAGAGAGTAGGATCGTTGATAACGGAAAGATATGAATGAGGGAGATGAAGGGTGTGAAAGGGTTGAGAGGATGGAAGAAATAAAAAAAGCGCGAGAGAGAGAGATAGTTGGCAAAATAAAGTTAGGCGAAACCGAGTGTACGGGAATGACGTTGGTGTTCGTGTTCGGGAGCGGATGCTGTAGGTGGGTCGGGGGAAGAGAGGGGAGGGACTGTAGCAAAAGCGAGGAACACGCCGGGGGTTGGCTGGGTGGGGTGTTACTGGTGTGCCAAGGGTAGGGAGCTGATGCTGGGGAGATCTAGGGGTGGGCTTTGGAATCGGGGCTTGCTTTCGGTGAAGTACGCAGTGCTCTCTCGTCTCGCGAACCGAGAGAACGGAAGAGATCCGCCGGATGTGGCTGGACCCGGGAACGGTAACCTCGTAAGACGGATCTTCTTATACGTATACAGAAAAAAAAAGGAGGAGGGTATGGGGTTATAGGTCAAAGTAGCAAGGGAGAATGTCAATTGGCTAAGGGTTGAAAAATTATGGCAGGGTGCAAAAGGTGATTTTTTTCATATAGACACACCCTCGACCAGTCAAGATTCATCTCGGTGATGCATTAGATATACTTACCAGCATTCGGTTACAGGGATAATATCCTTTTTTTTTTTTAACTATATGTTATGATCTATGGGGAAATGTGTCTAATGATTATTACCGGATATTAATAGGGGCAGGGGGTTGTGTCACCGTATAACTTAAGGGTAGGTCGTAGAAGCTGCAAGGACTAAACCTTGAGTCTTCCTCAGGTCAGACCACAGCGATAATTATTCATGGTAGACTGAGAGGACTTTGAGAGTAGGCCACTGGAAGTTTGTTCTGGAATTTTTTCTGGGCATTTCCGGTCGCAGAAAATTTTTTTTTTTCCATTCTTGATGATCGACGATGAATTCCTGACGAATTTTCCTTGTTCGTTCTTTTTTTGATTAATTAATTTTTTCATTCGGATATTATCATTGGTCTGAAGTTTGACACTGGTTTTCACTGATCTTCAGCACCTGAAACTAACTTCATGTCTGATTGTTACTTGTTCGCGCGTAACAACTTTCTTCAATGTTTTTCTTACGCTTCGGGCGAAACGCCGACGGCTGCCGATACATCAAACTTGGCTCTGACTTTCGCGTAGTAAATTTCGTTAGAATAGGACGAAGGGAAATTGTGGCTTTTAGTAGTTGCGTAAGGTGTAACAGTGAATTTCGTACTTTAGCTTCCTTCGACAAAGGGGTTTGGGGTTTTATAGGATAAGGGATGTTAGTGAGCTCGGGGGGGTCTTTGTGAACTTTGAAAGTACTCTTGACAGCACCCTAAGGCATATAAGGTCAAAGATCACATCGATGGGACAAAGTTCAGAATCCGTAAAAATCCCCCAAATAATTATTTACGTACCGAGTGCAGAACTAGCGTGACCTAATGATCGTGTAAACGTCTTTGGAACTTTTTTTTTTATCCTAGAAAATTCCCTATACATTTCTTGTACCAGAGTCTCATGGTACTTTCAGTAAGCGAGATCCTCTGGGAGTGCGAACGACTCGGCAAAGTTACCGCCTTGCAGAGTGTCATAGTCTTGAGTCGCCCACGTATCTATATGTTTCTCGAAAATTGAACGTAAAAAGAAAAAGAGAAAAAAAAGAATATCAGTATAAAAAGGATCTACGAAGAAATTTCATGGTGCCAGAAGCTGCGGTTTTACAACAGGAAGCACATTGTAGCCGACATACCAGATACGCATACATATGGCAGATTTAAAAAATATATATATTCCCATAAAAAAAAACGTGCGAGGGACCACGAAAAAAAATTTTAAAAAAGCTAAGTCCAAATTTTCACTGACAATTATAATAAATCGAAAAAATCTTAAGCTCCGTCCAATTGTCATACGCTACTCAATCCCGTGACGCAATCACGGCTCGAGTGTCGCCATGAAATCTTAAAGTAAAGACAACACACGGGATAGATGATACGACCGTGGATGAAATTACAGAAGATGAGAAACAGTGACGAAAAAGACGAAACTTCGTCGATCTCGGTATAGGTTGCAGGAACGAATGGCAAAGTGGAGGAGCATAATTAATGCTTGGTTTGAAGTGCTAATTAAGAGTGGAAGAAGCATCGGACGTTTCCGTAAGAAGAGATCGTCTAAGGTTGTCGCATGAAAAGATCAGCCAGGGATGCCATAAAAGCGACAGTATATGGAAACGAATAAGAGTAGATAAAAAACGAAGTAAAAAGGTGAGTATCGGTGTTGCGTGAAGATAAAAAAAAGCCGTAAAGGGTAAAGCAAATAAAAGTGAAAGAGCCATATACGTAAATATAGAGAGAAAGAAATATTTGAAATGCACCATTCTTGGCGCCATTTTTATATCAACCGTGAGCAGCGTGACGTCACGACTGGTATTACTAAGTCATCACCTCGTAATTACGCGCCGTGATTTGAAGTATAAAAAGTTTGAATTGACCTAAGCGGATTGGATGACCCGATGAAGAAAAGTGGAAGTAAAAAGAAAATGAAAAAATATATAAAGAAAATGGAAGCCCTAGCTATTTAAAGAGTATAATCAACTTTGGGAAATTAAACATGGCCGTCTCCTTCTGGTAGATAAGATTAGGTAATACCGAACCAAACTAATATAACCAAACAGAAATCGCAGTGAAGCCCAAGATACACGTTCGATATCTATAGCCATTAAATTTCGAATATCCACCACAAAGCTTTCGTGATTCACTGCTAAATTAATCGCGACCCTCGGCTTAAGGGATGCAGAATCTGAAGATGGATAAGGGAGACGTCGAATACAGAAATGCCAAATATTTCAAGAACTTGTTAATCAAGAAGATGGTAGCTCAAGTCAGGTAGAAGATTTTGGATGAAGTAACGCAGCCAAAAATTTGACGAACCCTGTTAAATTCGTGATATTTGCTCAGCTGGGTACACCGAGTCTTTTTGACCTGCAAATAAATTGATCTCGTTGACAATTGATTACTCGCTGAGAGACTTTTGGAATGGGATCAAGTTGGAGAATGAGAAGAGGGAGAAATAAAGAGAAAGAAAAAGTAAACAGCATCAGACTGATTATTCGATTATCCTATCGGATATGGTAGCTCGATATCTTTCCAATTTACGTGGCAATTCGCGAATCTATCGTAACGCGCGAAAAAAGAAAAAAGATGAAAAAAACGACACCGAGCAGTGAGAAAAAGTCAAAAGTCAAAAACTATCGATATTCTCTCGACACGTTCTATACGTCCATATAGTATATTATGTACATCCCCGATCAAAGGACTGTGGACGGATGAATTAGTCTAAAAGCTCAACAATTTACCGAAGCTTTACACTAAATCGAAAAGTGTCCGTGTGAACTCGACCAAATAATAAAAGCGAATTTCGTGAGTCTGCCAAAGATACTTTTACAGGTGGCTAATTACTTATCCTGCAGCCATTTTATTTCATTACCACCGTAACCTCCCATCTTCTCCTTCGCTCTTTATTGCGTCTTTTTATTCCTCCCTTGCGTCGTTTCCGAATTGATGACTCAACAAAAAAATAATTATTAATTTTCACCAGCAACATCCTCAAGCCTCGTTAACAATGAACGACGAACATCGAATTAACGTGATACAAAAATTAAAAAAAGTCCGAGATTGCGTGGCGCCAAATTCAAAAGAAAAAATTAATTTATGAATGATTTAATTAAAAGAAAAAAAAAAAAAGAGAGTGGCATTGATCATCTCACGGCGTAATAATCACGGTCTGGATTTTGAAAGATAAGAAGCGATAAGAGATTCACTCCTTCAAGCATTCTCATCCATTATTAACTCCTCCCAGTCCGATTTACTTTCTCATTTCTTTTGTCATACCATTAAAGGAATTTCTTTTCTCGATATTCCGTCTTGTCTCACTCATACTTTCTTTGAGTACATAGAGACTCGTATACCTGCGTCCCAATACATATCTTTATACACGAGTTAGGATCCTGCCGCTGACTTCAAAGACACGAAAGAAGAGCTCCTTTAAAGTTCATAGAGATGCCATTTCCACAATAACTCAGAAAAAAAAAAGGTATTCACAGACATTCGAATTTCCATCGAAGCGAAAGTCTCGTTTGCGTATGTTCTTTTGTTGGGCGGTTCCGCGCGCCTTGAAAATTATAATCGCGTCGGGATTAACCAGGTCAATAAAGGGGATGGATGTTACGTCTAGCCTGTCTCGCTGCCTACGAAAAAAGAACTTCGCTCCATATGACGTTAGGAAGATTCTAAGAAAAAGAAAAAAAAAAAAACGAAGCCCATCATGACTATAGAAATTTCTGGCGCCGATTCCGTACTCCACGTTCCAGCCAATTCCGCTATTAATACTCAAAGGGAAGTGAGACGCGTCTGAAGTCGACAGCAATTTTCGAAGATTGTTAATTCCCGACTCTGAAGCGATATACGACTCTTACCTTAAATGTACGAACTCCTTGGCATTCCGATCCCAAAGTGAGTTTATCGGGCTTGACTTAACCTAAAAAAAATGTCACGCGTAACTTAACCTAATTTCCAATGACGAAACGATAAAAACGATCGATGTGAAATTTTCAGTAATTATCAATTTACGACTTGCCTTGTTTTTTCGTAAGATGGCAAATTTTACCCACTCATAACAACGTGGGTCGGTATTGTCTTGTTCTTGGATGCTAATTGCCTTAATAATTAACGTCTCCACGGTCATCATGCTCGTTCAGCTATACGTAATTTTCATAACCTTCTCGGTCGATAAAACAGATCCGCTTCGTTTCGTTTCTTTCAACGGGCGTTAAACGCATTTAATGACAGCGCGATTATTCTGGAAATATATAAACTGCAGAAAGACATTTGAGCGAGTTTTCATTCCCACGAGGGAAGAAAAACAGTCGCGAACTATATTACCATAATAAAGACCAAGCAAATAATTATTAAATTTATAGAAACGTAATGCGCCGTTCACACCGGTTCATCGGTTCGCATAACTTTTATTTTATAAATCAACGTTCCAGCGATACTTCACCCTGGATATACGTACTTCATTAAAAAAAAAATTCTTTTTGACTAATAAAAACGTTAAGACTCAGGCCCACAAAATTCGTAGCTGTTTAACGCTCCACCAGAATTATTCAGAAGTAAAAACTTTTTTTCTCTTCATCTTCCCTTATACCTCGCTCCCTCCCTCATGATCCTCAAACTCTCTCTTATACACTTTATCCCTATAAGATAATCCGAACCGAGTACAGAAAACGAGGGGAATTTCTAGTGTGGTAAAAATCCGATTTATCACGATTTCTTAAGCAACGCCCAGACAGGATTGACTATCGCGTTAAAACCCCGTATCCCTCGTCACGTACTTCCCAGCTCCAGTAGCAAAGAACTTGATGAAAGATAAAAAGAGAAATTTTCGCCAAACGAGCCCGACAAGTCTAAAGCCGATAGGATACTTCCTCCGAAGAGAAAGAAAAAAAAAATAAAATTCATTCAGCTCCAAAAGTAATACGTATTTTCAAATGCGAGAGACTTTTTAAACGGAAGCAAATGAAATTTCAAAAAATTGTTTAAATATAAATCAAATGCACTAAATTTAAAAATTACTACCTCCATTCGCCCCTATTCCCCCTTCTCTAACATTCACGCGTTCGCTCGGTCTCTTCAAACCATTATTCGAATATCCCGCCAAAATCGTATCAATCCATTGATTGACACTTTGAACGTGCCGCTACGATATTCTCGTTAATACCGATACATACGTTTGGTTTGAAGCGTCGAATATTGTCGAGTTAGCAAACAAAGCCGCGTATCAGCATACACAGTCTATACTGCACTATCCATAGTGTGAATATAGCTCAGCAGGAGTACAGAGTGCAACCATGTAGCATAGAGTGCAACGTGCATATGCAATCGAGTGCATTGAAATAAATAAATAAATATATATATATATATATATATATATATATATATACAGTCTAAAAAAGGATATTTGACGTTAATAGTTTCTGTGTAGTAAAAAAGAAAATGGCGCTAAGTAAATACAGGATTGACATAGTTTGAGGAAGGTTAGGTTAGGTTAAAATTCTCGCCATCCCATCATAAGATCCACTCATCTCCGCCTAAGGATGCTGCGCCGTCTCTGACGTCTGGTTTAATTATCCCAATTAATGCAACTAATTAGTCAGGCATAACACGGAGCATTAAGTAGGGCCGATTACCCGCTGACATTAAAGCCAGAGAATGTCGACCGAACGCCAGAGTACCAGGTTACACGTATAAAGAGTAATGATAGACGTCTGGTATGATTGGAGCCGTTTTAATTACCCGATATAATTAATGTAGAATAACAAATTAATCGAACGAGATTGGATTACAGACCGATAAAGAGGATAAGGATTATCCGTACAAAAGGTGTGGACCGTGATGCTGGACGAGTCCCATGGGACGGCATTGAAATGTTATTTGTCAATCAAGAGAAAAGGAGAGGAAGACCTTGAAGTTTCTCGAATTTCCTATAGCCGCCGTGAGTGCGAGAGAGACAGCGTTATGGGGACTCACGTGCGAGCGACAAGGACGTACGTATCTTTTGGTCAAAAATCCTCCCTGGACGGGGGGGATAGCCTTTCGACAATTGGCTATCCGACGCTAAAGGAGTCTTTGAAAGTTGACAATGGTGGCGCTGCTGTCGCTCACGATTAACGTGCTTACAGTACGTTCGTCCTTTTCTCACTCAGGTAAATACACATAAGACCGTCTCTCTCGCACTCGCGTTTAACATGGGAAATAGAAAAAATCGTAAAACTCCACTAAAACACGTCCATATCTTCTTACCGGGTTAAACACATATCCCTGGCTAAATTCACATATTTTTTTCGAGTTTCTTCTATGGAAACTCTACTAGAGTGTTACCGTTAAGGGTTAAAGTCTATTTACTCCCTCCCAGCTGTAATCTCCTGCTAATTAGCGGTTAACCAAGACGAATCTCTGTCACGTGTGACAGCGTCCCGGGTCAACATAATATATACACACACAAATATACATTAGCTGTATATTCAAACATTCTTGTTGACAGTTGAATCTTTTGGCTAAATATTCGGAGGCTGCACAAATAATTTAACTAATTATCCCAAGCACTGTCGCCATGGTATACGCAGGTGCGATACACTGCACGATGCAGCTTCCTAGGGACAATCTAATCGCACTCGGTATAGGCTATACGTGGTATACCGTGATCCTGGCAGGGTTTAGAAATCGATATTTCATTGGGATGAGTTTACACAGAGCTTAAGCGGCTTTTGGAAATTGTTTTAGGAACCCCGAACTATAAATGCCAAACACAATAGAGATCCTCAAACTAGTTGCTATCAATCTCTATCAGTGACACCCTCGTGCCGTGTACACTGTATTTAATATATATATATATATATATATCAGCTGTACACAATCTAAGGATACGTAAATACCCATAATTGACCAACTAGAATGGGCGGAAGGCTATGAACGAAACGTGCAAACAGGTTGATTCTGCATATACATATAAAGGGTTAATAATACTGGATTATATAACGTTATCAAATAATAATAATAATTACAGGATAAGATCAACAGTGATTAACATAGGTCAAGGGTGAAATTGAAATTGAAATGACTATCTCAAGTGACAATGTGTAAGGCTGATATACTTAGTGTTTAAAAAAAAAAAGAAAAAAAATGGCCGAACGATACCACACAGTGTCTGTACCAATTTTCCAATAGGTAAAAATCAAAGTTCAATGTGTCTCCTGGTGATGCTCTTATTCTTTGAAACTTATAGTATGCTGTGGCTGATTCATAGTTTCTGAAAGCCTCGGGGTAAGAGAGCTTGACCCCTGGTATATATGATGGAAATGGTCCAGCATCCTCTGAAGCCCTGAGATCCCTTAAAACCGTTGGATTAACGAGCGGAAAGGGCGTATCCTGGGATATATCCGGTTATGATGTATGTTATGAGACCGTTGGTGCTGTCATGGACGAAATTCGTGACGTTCAAACGTTGAGCGGTCGACGTGGAGTGAAAAAACAGGGTGGTGACTGCTCGTGACAGAGGGGCTGTAGTGGCTGGAGACAGTGGAAAAGAATTTTTTAAAAATATAAAGTGACGAAAAAGTATACCAATCAACGTAATCATTGAAACGAGAAACCAGACCAGCAGTCATCCTAGGATCGTCTGATAGCAATGGTTGATGATCCGTGAAAAAAGAAAAAAAAAAACTTATTAACTCTTATCGGAGGAAATGACGTCCGATGTGGATAAAGAGGAGAGACATAACTGATGGATTCCTGAACGTGGCACGAGAGGCATCTTCTTCGTGGAGCTCAAGTCGTCTTAATAATTTATTGGCAAAAGCTTCAGGACATCCGGATCCAGAGGTCGTATATCCTTTTTGGAAATGTGATATATCCTGCGTCCCTGAGCTGATGTCTGGAGTGAATGATTCTCATTTCCATTTTAGTTCCGGACCATATAATCCTGAAGTCGGCCGCTGATCTTGCTCGGGAAAGGATATGGTTTATGGAGAAGGTGAAGTCTCTGCTGTGAATGATAACACGACTTGTACTTGTTTGATTAGGCGGACGATAAGAAGGTGGATAGGGAGAGTAAAGGACAGTGCTGGAAAAGATATTCAGAAGAGGAGGGGAGAGGGTGGGGGTGGGGGTTATCCTTTTGATAGGATTCGATTAAGAGAGAGGGGCGTTTATTCGTTAAGAGGAGCGTGGAGAGGGACGTTGGGTTAATTAAGAAATAGGACCGAGAGAGGGAGGCTGCTGCTTCCTTGGAAGAGAGAGAAGTCGGAAGTGGAGCGTGACGTCGGGATAAAGAGAGAGGGTGGGAAAGAAGAGGAGTGGGGAAATCAGTGAAACCGGAGGAGGGGTGGACGAGAAGAAATTAACCGGGAGAGAAATGGCAGCTGGTAAGTAAATTTATTTAAAATTAAAAAAAATGTTCAAAATTTTTGTCAATCGGTTCAAAAATATTTTGTTGAAAAAAAAAATATTTCTTTCGTCATCAATACTGATTTCTTAATGACGTATTCGACTTAGCATGTAAAATCGTATTCTTTTTATTCCTTATTCTTCGTCCCGATCGAAGTCTCCGCTATAAACTGATAGAAAATTCGGATTTTCATAAAGGGACAGTTACGACCTTAATTACGGTACGGAAGGCACAATAGACTCGTAATAATGGTCGGGCGACGTGTCGATATTTCACCAGCCCTGCGTGACGTATATACGTGAATAGGGGAGGCACGTAATACTTTTTACGTTACGATTAAACGTACAAGGTCGTTATGAGGAAAAATGGGGGATGAAAGAAAAAGGGTTGTGGTAAAATCATGACGACCTCGGAAACCACCCCTCTGACTCTTATACGCACCCTTATAATAAAGTCGCATACATGTTTCCATAAGGTCTGGGTCGAAAAATGGTGGCAAAGGTTATACTGTTATGAATGTTCGACAACTATTTTTTTTTACTTTATCCTCTGTCAAACTGGGTACCGGAAATATCTATATGCATACGAGCACGACAGCGACGTCGTGAGGGTTTAGAAAGATGAAGTATAGGAGGGAAAAAATAAGGGATGAAAAAAAAATAATCATCCTGCTTTCTGTTCTTGCATACAACGGCCATTCGTCACTGGTGAACTGACGTGGCTGCATCCGCTGCAATTTATCCCGTCGCTTTGGCACTACTACACAGGGGTAGTTTCATCCCTCTAGCGAGCACGTATATGTAGGTACGCGGGCGGATACTTCCGTATCCAGGTTACCTGTAGGAAGTGCATAGAAAAGCATGGAGCTTGTGGTACCAGTAAAACAAATGAACCTCTCGTGGGAAGAGTCGTTAACGTTCGTGCTTAGGGGATGAAAAACAATTTCTTTTTTTTTTCTCAATTCCCAACTTCCCTTAAACAATCTATTTTTTCAGGCTACAATTTCTTTAACCCTTACAACGGGTATTACGCATAAGGGACGAAAGTAAAGAATTAGACAGCAGTGGGTCTACATGACGAAGGGTCGGACAGCTGCAAGGGATGAATTTTACGGTGGACTGTGAATCTGTTATCGGTAATTAAAAAAAAAAAATATTTTTTCTCATCGATAACCAGTCCCAGTGATATAACAGAGAGTTACGTGGGATAAAAATACAAAATGAAAGAACAATCATGGATAAAGACAGAAAAACCACCTGGGGTAACGCAGTTTGCTAAAGTCCCGAGGCCGAACGTGTCCCGTCGGATTCTCAAACAAATTTGCACTTCCCTGCACAGTTGGCAACCCTTGCCGCCTCTGTACACCCTCTACTGTGAATTCCACGTGCACCAGACTGAAATTTCATTTCCACTTTTCTCAGGAGACTCGCGTCTGCCAGCTTGGCCAATAGAAACTTCAGATTGGCGACAGGTGACTCCTAATAGTACTGAAGAATAAAAAGTGCGCTGATAAAATGATATATAAGAGAAGAAATTATTTTAGCAATAAAATTACACCAAAATTATATCAAAATTAACAGCGATAGATTAATTGTACAATTTCTTGATTGATTATACCTCCAACCATCAGGGGGTGTCGCTTTCTATGGATAAAAGGGTGCGACGTGGCAGGGAGCTACCATAAGCAAAACTTATCTCAAGGACAAGCATTAAGGCTGACCCGATGTGATTACCCACTAATAACGTAATTACCCGAGTCATTAGCTTTCCGTGACATTAACATTAATTACCCCCATCGTGGAAAGTTGATAGTAGAAAAAGGTGGAAGCGGCGACTCAAGAGAAGATGGAAAAAAGCAGATAAAGAACGATACAAAAATTCATCCTCGCAATATCGATTGGCGCAGGGCAAAAAGAAAATAAGGGTGGAAATTCGATCAGCCCTGGATATATCGTACCATTGTCGAATAACCTCGGCACTCTGACGTTTCTTCGCAGCAACCCTCGATAAGACAACAACCCTTATTCAGCTTGCACTTTCGCTCGTACGTCCCCATACCCCTCTTACAAGAACCCCTTCCTTTTATTATAAGGACTTATACATTTTTTCTCTTTTTTTTGCCATGCCCTCGTCCACGTGGAGGGGATGAAGGATAAAAAGAGAAAGATAAAAGGGTGACGAGAATAATAAAATAGGAAACGCATCAACCGCTATCTCTTGGCTTATCAAGGTATTAACTACTTGACCCAACTCGCCAATCCACCCCCTCCCCCCCCCCCCAAAGAGATACTGAATTTCATCCCCCTCCAACTCCCTATAGAATCTAGGCCAAGATTACCAGACAGGATTCTGTCTTAGGTGGCTGCTCCGCTCTCTTCCTCTTCCTTGGCTGGGCAACCTATGTGTATCTTTTCAAGCGTGCCACTATCCCAGTCCTGACTTTGCCACTGGCCTCTACCGTTGCTATTGCTGATACAACTAGTAGGGGTTACTGGTCTACAAACGAATTGAGCGTGCCAGTGATCTTTCCAAAGTGTGCAGTTCAGCGAAATACAAATAGCTGTCCTTGGGCAGATTATACTTAAAGATAAGGAATCTCTCGTCGTGATGCTGAATCGTTGTTCTTATATACAAGATACCAGGAAACGTGACCGTACAATAAAATCCGTCATCGTAAAAAGTTGACAGGGTAGTTTGACATGCAAAAGAGAAAAAGAGCACTCAGGCAAAGTGTGAAAAGAATCTTATATAATTAATGAAACTTTCCTCTGATTGGAAACGAAGTCCCGCGTTTGTCCAATGGCGAGAAAATAATCGCAAACTACAAATGGATTTATTCTTTACTTGAAACAGCTGTTCTATTCTCCCACGCCTTTTACGTCTCCTTGTTACTCTTCCATTTTACTTTACTATCTTCGTCCTCCTAGATGGCGCCACTCGACTCACGCATATTGCATTACCCTGAACAATTGAAAACAAGGATAAATAGAATAAAACACAAAAGAAGTACCCAGTCGACCAGAGAGCGAGTTCTGGAGTGACGTCGGCAGCCGCAGAATAAAAATAAATAGGAATAAATTTCCGTCTCGAGAGTCTAACCTCTGCGCGACTAGAGCGCGAGAAGATTGAAGTATTTCGAAAATAAAAAAAGTCAGGCTGTGTCGATCAAGAATTACAGAAAGAGCCATCTGGCGACGTGTAACTTAATAAGGATGGAAAGTACATAAAGAAAATTCAGCCGACATATACCTAACCTAACCTGACGAATTTACTTAAATTCTCTTAAGAAATTGCGAAACACATTCTATCCTGAGAACAGCTTAACGCTATATACAGATGTAGGCACGTATAAAAAATCTAAGATTAACCTAACCTTTTCATCGCCTAAGTCACTCTAATCCAAGCGCACCCAGCTGCACGGCATTACTTTAATTTTTAATCCTCAAAAAAGAAATACCCACTGGCAATCAGTAAGGCGTCATTAATCTCCTTCGTCTCGATATTCCATTAACTAATGTAGAGCCAGCACATTACCAAGTCCTGTGGTACGTTACGCCGTGACTGTAGACACAACAATATAGATATAACAGAGAGACACGACTATGGCTATAAAATATAGACATAGGCGACGCTAGACTCAGCCGAACGAAGTGAACGTAGTCATGAACATAAAATGACATAGAGAACGTCCTCGGGGAACGAACGTCCGGAACATTGGAAGTGTATACAGGAAAGTCTGGATGTTTCAGTTGAAATCTCAGCTAGGAAAATTGAGACATTTCCCATGGGTGAAAGGGAGGACCTAATAACTTGGAGGAGTAGAGAAGGCAAACGATGAGGTTACGTTTAGCTCTATCACTGAGAATAAGTTTTGTATCCGTCCGGAGGAGTTGGCTCTGCGTAAGGTATAGAGTCCTTCAGTCAAGGTAAGGTTATGTAACTCAAGCGTAGAGGTTGGCTTATTGCAGTTGGAACACAAGTATTTAGGCGGAAAGCTACAAGTGTTAGCCAACAGTCGAAAGGACTTGTAGCGTGTCGTAGGATGGTTTTGCGTGTGGCGAGGCTTTTAAAGTCGCACCTCTAGGCTTGCCAATCTTCTTGGCACTTGAGAATATGACTTTATCCTAATATCTGCATATATATATGTGTATATACAGATATACATGACGATCCTTTACTCTCATGTTACGTAGGATATAATCTGGTAAGGTTATTAGCAGTGGCTGTATGAGCTGAAAAGGAGAAAGACTATAATCCCTGTATGAAGATGAAGCTTTGAATTAAAGGAGAAAAAAGAATGAAAGTTATAACCAAAAGCTTTTCGCCTTCTTCTACGGCACCTTGGAAGCTTTCCATTAAAGTATGTCTGCCAAGCAGCGATAAGTGATTCACCAGCAGCCACCACGGGACTTTCGCAGTGTCCCAGCATCTGGGTACGACCCGTCCTACACCAGTTAGAAGTTTCACGTTCAACTGGAGGATCGGTAAAATGTTTCTCTTGTACGAATAGGACCGCAAGGGGTGGCCAAATATACGGAAGTTGAAAAAAGGTCTGCAGCAATGCGTGTGACTGGGGTCGTGTAATAGCGGCTCCTTGGGGCACGTTTTACCTCGTTGACCTTTACCCTCGGTGAGAGGACCCTCACTCTCCCAGAGGGTCACTTTTCCCACATACGGTCCAAGGGAGCTAGGCGAAACGGTCATTTCCGATGCGACGCTTTACGACGGTATAGGGTCAATTTTCATTTGAACTTTATAGAATTCCTAAGCGTCTGGCAAGCATCGCCATAGAAAAATGACATCTTAGAGGTAAAATGGAGTCTGTATTCGAGGAACGGAATGTTCAATCCAGGAAGTCGATTTCAGAGGAGATTGCATTGCCTGGAAGAGGCCATGAAAGAGTCTGGCTGATACCGATCCTGTGGACTGATAAGGTGATAAGAACGTTAGACTCCTATATTGATTCTAGATCCTGTCCTCCGTTCCGTATTCAGCAGGTGAATATGACCTACGCCATAAAATCGTATGAAGAGATCAGCGTAGAATTCCAGGAGCATTTGGAAGCCGTAATTACTCGTAGTATCCTATATGGGACTGTAGAGGGATTACATGTACAACCAGGAACACAGCAGTGGATATTCATGAAAATATAACTGGCCAACCAATCCCTCCAGCGAATGGGCAGCAATGAAATCTTCAAAGGGTCCTTCGGTCATTTTTACTGCAAATGAAGTTATTTGCAGGACACGACAGCCATTGAATAATATACCGATGGCATAATCAATATCCTGGTAAATCCACTTAACCTATACACGTCATAAGATTAATAACTAACCTCTAAATTGACAGTAAATTAAAAATAACCTATATCGTATCTCAGTCATAGGTGTACGAAGTTCGTATACGTAACAATGGAGAAAGTTCTCTTTTGAAATTCCCGCCACGTTTCTATACAGCAATAAAGGACTGTACGAGTCAGAGGATTGTTTCCTGTAGTCTTATATGTCTTCGAGTAAGAACTGATTTCGTTCCTTTTCTCTGGTTGATGAGGCAAAGAGAGACAGATAGGAAATATATGATCAATAGAAAGAAAATAAAGAAGAAAAGATAAGACGAGTATAGAAACAGGTATATACAGTATTATTCACAGCTATTGTGTCAGCTGAAGTTGGCGCGTTCTATCAATTGCTATGGTAGAACCATCTTTGGCTAACACAATGAATTCTGAAAGACCACTATTCAACGAAAAAGAAAAGAAAAAAACTAATCTCAATCGCTATCCATCTCCTTATGAAATTACACCAGGATAAATTGAATCGCGCGACGTATTATTCTCCCTTGGTTTCATTATCACAGGGACGATTTTCTTTCAATATTAGGTTTAACGTCGAGAAACGACGACCTGGGATTTCACCCTCCGCCGTCTTGCCTCAGCATCACTATCTAGGTATTACCTGCCATTTCGTGAGGTCGCTCTGGATGGAATAGACTGGCGTTACAAGAGAGCCAGAGAAATAGGATAAAAACACACACACACACGCACACAAATATATATATACACAGAGGTATGCGAATAACTAGAAAGAAGTGCGAATTTAACAAGTTAATTTGAAATTGTATAATTGGATCTTGGACAAGCAAATTCCATTTGACCAGCATCAACCTAAAACGTGAGTTCCTCCTGTACGTGCCATTTTAAAAGTTTATATAAAAACGACTTAAATGCTAATGACAATGTATTTTTGTTACATATGAAAAAGAAGGATAACACCTAAATTCAAATTAAATATTTTTTTCTGCAACGAATTTGGGATGGTCAGGTAAAAGCACACGGAGGTCGGAAACGATCAGGATGAGCCTCTTTCCTCAGGGAAATATCAATGGACATTGAAATTGAAACGCGATGGCCACTCTTTATCGCGATTCACGCTTCGTTGAGCTGTCATGGATTTTCTGAAGGATTTCGTATCTATACTAGTCAGAATTCGGGACAATTATTTTTTATAATTAAAAGCGACTATCTGGTGGAGAAACGGAAGGCAGTGGCTTTTCAGTTATAGCTTTGGAAAAAATTCTAAAAAAGAAGAAGTCTCTTCTATTTAATATTACATTTGCTCTCTCTTTCTCTCTCTCTCTCTCTTTCACCCTCCTTATCAACCTTTCACTTCACTTCGTTCTCCATTCTTCTCGATCCACAATCGTCACGCTCTCACCTGATTCGTTCGTGCTCAAGTAAAATCCACGAAGATTCAAACATGACGCCGTTCACGAAAGCCATTGTCGGTACGAAGATTGGCGCAAAAATTTGAATATTCATAAGAAGCGGTCACGCAATTCAATATTGGAAAACCGTGAACAATCTCCATTATTCCAAGTTTGCTCCATTGTTCGATGCTTGAGGAAAAGTGTGAAAGAAAAGAGTAAGAATTTCCACGCCAACAATGAAGGGCCTATCGGAATCCACGAAATGACCCGTAACAAAAGTCATCCAAGCCTTCGGGGTGAGAGTCTGTGAAATCATCGATTTTACGCAACTTTGTTCTTTTTATTAACTTTTTTTCTTTTTTCTCCACAGAATTCTAAAACACTAATACAATAGAAATGGAGAATGGAATTGTACAAGCGTTCAAACCCTCGAGGTAAACAAGCAATGCTCAATGCAAAACAAACGGAATAGCTCGTGACAGATGAGAATTGCTTCCCGTATTGGCGAGACCCTAGGGATAAATTGAGTGCTGGCGAAAAGTGTTATATATATATATATACACACGCACACGCTAATGATACACTAAGCTACCAGAAAATATTTCCTACAGTCATTTAGACATAGAACATTACCTTGGATGAGCCTGCCGTGAAGTATATTATATATACTCTATAAAGATCTACATGCTTTTTCAAAACGTCCAGTCCACATAGCTACGTGACCCCAAAGTACCATGCCCAAAGCAATTCTAAATGTTTATTCAGGAGACAAGAATTATGCAAAGTTTTAGAGTTGACTGTTATGCGCTTACGAATTTTCAAACCTGCATAAAACCACACGTAGTAACCTTACTGGATATCTATATAATATATATACACATATACTGTCCGTTTTAGGTACTAACCTGTACATGGTCTGACAGGATAATACGTTTAATTCGATTTACCTTCTCTTAGTACCTACAACACGAGAGCCTGAACGGTACAGCTAATAATTCACTGTGCTTGAGGATCGTTGAAACTTGGCTATAGGGTAGTTGAGAAAAGTCGAAGAAGCCATATCGGGGCTGTTGAATTTTAATATGCGAATAATAAAAAGACAAATAAAAGGAGAATCAAGGAAACGTGACAGCAAACGTTATTTCGTTAAAGCGTCGTAAACTGTCTATAGGAATATCCTTACTGGTTAATATTAATCCACTTTACTTTATGTGACTGAGATATATATACATATGTGTATGTATATCTTTTTTGAACCCAGCAATACGTTGAAGACACTCTGATTTATGAGGACTACTTTTCTTTAGTATCTTTTAATATTGTTTCAGGCTCGGCGGTAGCCATGATAGGTGCCAATCTGAGATTCGGCATTGGCGCTTCCGGCAACGTCACCTCCAACGCCACAAAAGTCTTTCAGTGTCATCCTGGAGGCGTCACGGAGGCTACTGTAATATTTAGTTTAGGCGCTCTTGGGATGGGTGCTAATATTATACTGATGGCCCTTATACTGACCAAGCGACAGCTGCGAAGGTATTAATAATGGACGAAATCGTCGATACTCAAACTTTCCAAGGACTAGGAGGATGGTCCTTTTAACTTTTTGAAAGACATCATATGACGCATGTGTCTTTTTATACATTTATTACAAATCTTGTCTTCGTTATTGCTTTGCTTTTTTTTTTTGGACGGCTCAAAATTCTGGAAAAACCGGGAATGAGTTTTTGAGAAAAGTTTGAAGGACCGTTGTCAGTCTGAGGTATAAAGGCGTTGAGCCAAAGTCAACGGAGAACAATGATTTATCATTTTTTTAAAGGTAGAATAGATAAGAGAAGAAAAAAGAAAAACAATCCGAATAGTCGCTTTAAATATGTTCGTTTCAGGCCCCAAAGGGGGGAACCCGTGAAATTTACATTGAGATGAATGGACGGGGATATTTACATGGGCTAATTAAAAGCATTGGCTGGTTAAAAAAGATAAAGAGAAAATAATGAAGATTATTAATCATATAGTTAAGTCAATATAATAACTCTTTCTTTCTCTCTAATAACTGTCTGTCTTTCTGTAACAAAGAAATTTAAAAAATTGATACGTATGTCTAAATTGAATTATACATAAACAAAGATACTCTATACTTGAATCTAATTCTTTTATACAAAGTAACACAGCATGATCCTTCTGAAGCTTTGTAGAAAACGTTTCTAATGATTGTACACGCACAGAGTCAAGAATGCTATTCTCTTTCTTCTACAAATTCAAAAGACTCCTTTCGAGTAAAGATCCTCAAATGTAAAATCCAATTTCCAAAAACGTAGTATCTAATAACCAGTAGCACAATGCAAGTACCTACGTAGACGTCTGTACTTAAAGTATAACTAATATAAATAAAAATTTAGATCAATATACAATTAGCCTACGAGTATTGGTAGTTAGCGTTTGTAATTCAAAATACAAAGAAACTTATACAGTAAAATTTCTTAGATGCCTAATACTGATAATAATGCACTGCGTACTGTACAGTAATAATGAATTATTGCATCGACTACCAATTTCCCTATAGGATCCAACTGACCTTACGGTTCACATCTAACTCCACCAACAAGAGTCTGTACTTTAGAGGAAGTAAGAATAAAACTAAAAGCTAAAGTAAAACGGATGCATAATGCAAATTTTATAAAATCTAAGAATTCCTGCGAGGAGGCAGTGACCAATAATGGATTCAGCTTCCTCCAGGTCTCAGGAGCATCCTGTACGGTAATGTCTCCTCTGAGTTACAGATGGTCCCAGGGTCTGCTGTTTCATCAAGCAATGGTGGACTGTGCCAGGGCAGCCATATTGCTCCCACTTGGATTAAGTATTCTGAATTGTCAACCGGTGAACAAGTGCTCTTTGGTGGAGACAGCCTTTCTACTGTTAGTCACTGTTTCCACAGTGAACATGCTGACTACAGTGCTCAATGACAGTCCAGTATTTCCTGAGAGTGAAGAGGAAGCTGACTTGACAGCGCCATTGCTGATGGATTCCCCCCAGGTAATGAACACAATGAACTCTGCTGATAAAGAATTAAAAATAATAATTCTGCATCTTTTTACCTATTGGTATTACAGTGCGTCCTCTTTGGTACATTCATGATATGGTTTGCCAGCATCACCATCAATCTGGGTCCTACATTTTTGAGTGGGGCCCTTGCCGCCAATACAGAGACCGGTCACAATGCACCAAGCTGTCCACTGGTTCACGGTCCATTTCGTCATTACATTTTGAATGTTCTGTGGATCGTGATTAACGTCATTTGCGTAGCCCTCACGTTATTTCACCTGAGAAAGCTGCACAGGGATCTGACTAAGGCAAACGTGGAGGCTGTGAGTTATGCACAGTGACAGTCTACTAATTAGTAATATATGCTAATTACAGCTTCGGTAAGTTCTAGTAAGTTCTACCGTTATACGTATATCTATATACCTAGGTACGTGTGGCTGGTCTTGTTACGACCCTGGTCAGTGTTACCGGTGGACACGGTGGTTCTAATGGATTAATCGATGGCTGCGCTACGAGCACTAGGAACGGCACGACGCCCAAGGTAATTAAAAAGGAAAGGGCAAACGACTTTAATTACCCAAGCCGAAGGTTCTAATTAAGAGAATATTTTGCAACATCAGAGAACCGGTGCCATGGAGGAGCATCGCAAGATGAGAAATTATCTGAGAAGAATGGAGCGAGAGGGTGTACAGAGAGTAAGGATGTTCTTGGTTATAACTGCAGCCTACGTAATCTTCTGGGGTCCCTTGTTCCTAGTTACCCTGGTCCATCATCCTCTGATCGGCAATCCTACGGGCTACGAGGTATAAAAAGTCTTGCTGATTAATTAATTTTCAAAGATCCATCGCTGTGACTGTCCCTTCGTAATTTCATTCAGGTCACTCTACACATTGCCTACGTACACGCCTTCGTGAACCCAGCACTCTTCCTGACCTTGCACCGTGGCCTGAGACAGGGCATGTCGGACGTATGTTGCGGATGCTGCGAAAGCATAGCACGATGGGTACTAGGATCTACTACGAGTAGTCCAATACAAACGGTTCAACCCCCCCGTTATGAACCACCCTTGAGATTACCCTCACCACCTGACCCTCCGTTACCACCGTCGGGAGCTGTCTGCGACCTGACTGACGTGGCACTCTTGAAACCACCTCTACCACCAGTGGCAAAGCATCTGCTCAGGGTGCGGGATAACTCTTAACTTATTTTCAAGTTTTTTTTTAAGCTTGAACATTCGGTCCTAACTTAGATTGTACTTTTTTCTTATCCTCAGGATGACTCCATGTCTATACCACCTGATCCTTGGAGCCTCGTCACAAGACCAAAAAGCACTTTGAGTCTGTATGATGAAGAATTGAACAGAAGACCAAGTTTGCTTTTACCACCACCACCAGAATTGAATGACTTGACGTCACCAATCAGTCCATCGAGCAGCGACCTACCCAGTGAATAAATCTTCATGATCCCAACAAAACAAAACACACAATCCATCCCTTCTGTGCCTGTCTTCAGGCAGGTAAACAGTTAGGAGTTGAAAGAAGCAAAATATATAGAAACGTCCATGCTCATTGCATCACAATTGGCATTGATTGTTCAACTGTTCATCCTAAACACTGAGAAACGCTTTAATACTCAACAAGAGTACCTGCTGAATTGTTCAAGGAATTTGTCATAGTACCCAATAGTACTCTTGACCTTTCATTGGATCCTGAAGTACCCGATGTTGCCAGATGGAACAAAGCTGAGGAAAAAAACGAAAACCCCCAAAAAAAATATTTCCAAATAATCTTGCACAATCTCTCAGACAGGGATTTTACCTACTTACTCCTAGTGGCAACAGAGACAAACATTTGTCTCTTGCCTTTATATCATATTGTCTAAGGAATGTAATGTACGTTATTAGACTATACGAATCAGTCACTCCTATTTTTTCAATGGGTAAATTACTATTGCCCAAAGATTTCTTATGATTCAAAGGTTCTAATTGTCTTTTGCAAGATCGTTCAGCCATCCTCTAAAATCAAAGAATGGTAAAGACCTACGTTGTACGTTTGCCATGTAGAGTCAAAGGCGTTGACAAAGCGCCGTCGTTGAATATTTAAAGAGACGGAAGGAATTCGTTGAATATTGTAAAGGCAAATATTGACAGACTGAATTTTTGCATTAATATTTTATTGCAATTTTACCTACACGATACTCGCAATCCACTAGTTCCACGGAGCTTGTATCATATTATTTAATTTTCATAAGAAATTAAGTTCACAGCCATGTTCAATCTTTCGATTCAATCAAAGGCATAGCTGTCACTTAGGATTATACGATTTTCTAAGTGTATCTGTGATTGTTAATTGGGGGGGAAGTATTACTGTATAGTACATAGTTACTAGAAATTAATGTCAGGGTCGGAGCAAACTACTATAGGATATAATATAGTGAGAAAGCATATGATATAGTTCCTTATAGCTGGAACCAAGCATAGAGGTGCACTTATATTTCACAAAGAGTAGGATAGTTTACGTAACTAATATTATAAAGTCTGCTGTGAGACTTTTCAAGGCCATGAAAGGGGAATGGATTTAATGAATTAATACTTAAGATATTTTTTATTATACTTTTTAGAGAGTCTGTCAGAAATTGACTTCTGAGTGGAGCCAACTATTGAAAACATATTTTGAATAATTTTTTTTAAAGTTTCGACTAGACGTGCATCGAATTTCTAACGATTAATTGAAGATGCGAACGCAGGAAATAAATTCGCTGATTGTTTGTGACCTTTTTTTTTTTATTCGTTATCAGTTCACCCGCGAGAGGTGGTTTAAGAAAAAAAATATTAGCAGCTGTTCCCCTTACGAGTTGCTTAATTTTAAGAGAAAGACTCACGTCTGAGACCATAAAGCACGAAATCTAAAAAAAAAATGTCCAAGTAAAAGAAATTCTAAAATAACGTTAGGGTAGTTGGTATACATCGGTCTAGCTGCGTCATATCAGTGGATTATCAATTATTTTATTCTTATGACAAAATTTGAATGATTCAATCACTTGTCAGTTTTGTCCGGACGTACAGGTTTCATGTAAAATCAATGTGGATCAATCGATAGATTGTTTCGTTTAGTCGGATTCATAGGAATTGCTCACTTTAATCTAGTCCGCCCGCCAGATAATTACAGAGAGAACTTGTCAATTAGAATTTAGCTAATTTTAACAATAAAAAGAAAAAAACGATCGTCTAACCCTTTCGATACGTTGGACGTCAGTTAAACTGTTGGAAGCCGTTGACCTTAGTCGAAGATCGTGAAAGGGTTAAAGCGTCGTGAAATAATGGAATTTACCAGAAAGAAGTAAATTAAATGTCTATTTAAAAAAAAAAAAAAAAAAAAAAAAAAAATTTGAACGACAGGAAGATAACACTGCACGATTTGTACGATGCTTTCGCTTTTCACAATAAAAAAGCACGTTTGTCAAATGAAGAGAAAAGGTTTAGATAGTAAAATAAGAAATAAGAAACTCATATGCTTTTACAACTAATCATGAAAATTGTGTTTCACTTGAACTCTTAGAAGTGCACCTTAAAGTTCGTTATTCGGGTCCATTTCTTGATGTATACAATTAAGGCGAGATCGAGGGAGATCAGAGTCTTCTTGCTTTTGCAAAGTTTCTCAAAATGAGTATAAAAATTATTCCGCTTTTTTGTCTAAAAAATATATATATATATATATACTTAAAGCATTCCAATAGGACAGATGTGAAGCATGATATTTTCATTGAAAAAAAAAAGGTATTGTTGCTTTTAAACAATGGTCAATTTAATTATAAAGATTTTGTAAATTCAAATACTCAAAGTAGACCTAACGTGAACGCGAGTTGTCCCAATCGCATAGAATGAAAATGATTAAAAGAAGATAAACGAAAGCAATGAATGTATAAATAAATCGTGCCTAAAATAATCGAAAGCTAAATAAAAGAACATAAAAATTAAATAAGAGCGTCTAAAGGCGTACAGATCTTGTACGACTATGCGAATATAATTAGAACGTAAGTAAGGACGAATATTGTAAAATGATTTTACATAAACAAAAGACTACTGAACAAAAAAATCTAAAAGCAGAAAATAAATTGTAACAAGAGAAATATATTATAATAAAGTGTAAATAATAATATCAAAGTCGTCAAGCCCCCCCCCCCCCAAGTCCATCCCTTAACACGTTCCGTGCCACTTGGGGCATAGACGTCCCACGCTGTATGATAGAAAAGTAACAAAAAAAAGTCTAACACGGAACGTGTTAATATCAGTTTTTTTTCAAATGGTTCCAAGCACTTCCTTCCCTTTCTCTCGAAACAATGAAGTCATCGTCAAAGGAAATCCCCCTAACCAATTGTCTGAAGTACACTTTGCCGAAAGTACTCAGATTTCTTACAGAGACAATAACTCCGGAGTCCTGCTTCACCGGGCAAAGTGAAAGCAGGACAGAAACATTGTCAGGTACGAGTAAAAAATGTAAAAAAAATTGAAATAAAAAAGTGTCATGCATGATTGTTACCACTTACCTGTTCGAAGCCACCAAGTATTTCCGTGGTGTCCATTGATGAGTTCACGGCTATTGACTTCAGCTTGCGTCCTGCCAACTGCGCCAGAATGCGAACCACGCTGCTTTTTCCAACTCCGGATCCACCCACCTATCAACCAAGTATTATTAGGGTAAGTCAAGTTAAATGACTTTCGAATTGAGTTTCAAAGACTCAGCTAACTCACAAGTATCGACATCCAATTCATCTTGACACACTGAGCAAGGCTCTTCAATGTTGCTACCTGATCTCTGAGTAGCAACAAGCTTGAGTCAGTATAGATTGACGAGTTAGTTCGAGTTAACGTTACATCCCCAAGGTACAAATTAGTTTCCGTGAGGTGGATCAGAGGTTGAGAAGGTGGCAGAGGGTATTTCTCAACAGGAAACAGTTCAGCGTATACGTCACGAACCTACCAAAAAGATTATAAAGGATTAATGCGTTTAATTAAAAAGTTTTAGTATGAACTTCAAGAAAAAGTCGGAACTACCTTTTGCTTATCTTCCAGGGTACGCATTCTGTCTACGTAAATAAGTTCTACCCAGCTTCCAGGATTATAATAGCAATCTTCGTCAGGAAAAGGCTGACAAGATTGGACTGTAGCCTCGCACCATCTGGTGATGTCTCGTAGATTCATTTCCCAGGGTGAACCTTGGTAGCCCCAGGTAACACCAGCCTCGGATGATAACTTGGTATTAAAATCTACCATCTTGGAGATGAGATCTGCGGGTAGTTGTTTAAATTGTGCAACAGTGATGAACTTCAGATCATTATCAGTCAAGGCATCGATGAAGACTTGGGTAAATCTATTCAGGAACGACTTGGGTAATCCTCTTCTGGCACCACCCTGTCTAAGAGGATTTTGACAGGCGAATAATTTTGTGCCAGGCTCGACGGAAAATGTCTTCGCTAATTCAGGGATGTAGACCTCTCCTCTGTGGTCCAGACATGCATTGAGACCCTCCAGGACGGATTGAGATGCCAAATTCAATTCATCAAGTAGAATCCAATGGCCAGCTCGCAGCGCTCTTAGAAATGGTCCATCCCTCCATGCAAATTCTCCTCCCTTTCCACCCTCGACAGGCAAATCAGCCCCAAAGAGATCGGACACATCCGTCTGATCACTTAAGTTGATTCTGAGTAATGTGTTACCGGATGCTTTGGCCAGGGCTGATACCAAACTGGTTTTCCCAACGCCAGGACTACCTTCCAATAATAATGGCTTAGCCAATTGTAAGCCTCTTAGAAGTTTCAAAGTATTTGATCCTGTAGTAGGCGCAGTAAAGGTGAATGATTCATCCTCGGTTATAATTCCTGGTCCTTTTGGTATGAAAAATGGTTCAATTCCAAAAGATTCATCAGTCCTCTTCGCTATTACTGTATCAGTCTCCATAGCCATGTCTGCAGATAATTTTGAACCCAGTGGACCATCGACTTGAAACTTGAGAAAGTTCAAAGCATTCTTCCTGAACAACTGCAATTTTCCAGAACTTTCCATTCCAGTTAAACCAGATCCAAGACTGTCGATGTAAGTCAAGCAAGCTCCATGGTAGTAAGCATCGCCTATATTTAATTTTGGAAAATTCCCACGCTTGCTAGTACATACGTTTATAAACTTCACCCAGGTAAGAACGTCTCTGATGCTCACTGTAAATCTCTTGCCGACCTCAGAGGTGCTTAGCCAATCAACAAATTCCAGCATGGACCTAGCAATGACTCCAACATCAGCTTCAAGCGTCCTAGCTAAGTTATGTCGAATGATCTCTTGTAAGTCGCTTCTCTTCGTGCATCCTTCGCACCAGATCTCAGTAAATCGATTTCTCAAGGCAGGTGATAATTCCTTCTTGCCGTAATCACCGCCAGGATTCATAGTACCAATAAACAGGAAATTCTCATTAGCCACTATGACACTGTCACTCTCGTCAGATGAATCTATACCCTTCTCAGACAACAATAAACTACGTTCAGGCTCTAACAAAGAATTCAAACGTTCCAGTACACTGTCATCAGCCAACGAGATTTCATCAGCTAAAAATATATCTCCCTTCTGCATAGATTCTATCAAAGGTCCATCAACCCATTCGAACAGTTTTTGATTCTCAAGATCACTGTGTTCTCTGACAGGTCTAAGGTTGCCAAGAAAGTCAGAGGATTCAGTATGCATATGACAATTGACACTATAAAGCTTCTGCCCGTTCATGACAGCTATTAATTGACATATGGTAGTCTTACCACCGCCAGTTTCACCGACTAGTAAAACCGGTTCACGAAATTCACAGGATTTCTTCACCAGGACTGCCATACGTCTCATATGATAGGTCCACACAATGTGTTCGAACCTTGGAACACCTTTGCTGAATATTTCCTCCAGGATGTGCCTGGTTACAGAGGAAGTGCGTTCATTCAGTGTAAACAAAGTGTCAGGATCAACGTCCCTCTTCAGATGCTTCTTTATGACTTGTCTGATCTCATCGGCTTCCTCAGGTTTTCTTACCTTGGCAGCCAGCACCAGGTATCCTTCGTCGGCCAAGTGCTGACTCCAATCGTACAATTTCTGACCCACGTCCGGTGCAAGTCTGTATCGTTCACCCCAGCGAAAGAGATCACGTAGAGTTATGAATCCTTGTTTGCCAGCAAAGGCAGCAGTGCTCTTGCGTCTGATTTGTAAGTCAGTCATCACGTTAATTATTTGTTTGCAATACGACTCAGGCATGTGACATCTTTCGTGCAATATTGTTTGCAATTCGTTTGATGGTATCTCATCGAAATGCAACTCGACGAAGCGATTCCTGAAGGCCCTGGAGAGGACCTTGCGACCGCCATATAACCCAGGTGGATTTTGTGTAGCAAAGAGCATGAAATTCGCATGTGCCTTTACAGTCTGTTGAGTTTCCGGTATGAAGAGTTCACGATTATCGTCCAGGACCCTGTTGAGCGCCTCCAGGACGTCGCTAGGAGCCAAGTTCAGTTCATCCAATATGATCCAGTGTCCTTTACGCATTGCTTCTACCAGGACACCCTCGCGGAATACAAGCTTGCCTGTCTCGTCGGCTACGTAGTTTCCTACATACTCCTGGAGATCGGTGTGCTCGTGGTTGTTGATCCGGACGCAAGTGTGACCGGAAGCTTTGGCTAGGTACGTGATGAGACTGGTCTTTCCTACTGAAGTGTCACCTTGTAATAAAACTGGCATTTTACCAATAGATACCACGCGCACCAGGTCTTTCAAATTTCTTCTAACGGATTCCGTCAAGATGTAGTTCTTAGGGGTCTCTGGTGTTAGCTTGCCATGGACTACCCAGTATCCTTCAAAGTTAATGTAATCGTCATCCTGGTCAGATCTAGGTTTTGGTATAGCTGCTGATAAAATCCCTTTGGCTGTTTTACTATCCAGGATAGCTCTTACTATCATTCCTTGGACCACTGGATAGGAATTATGATCGAGTTGAGTGAGGAAACTCAAACAGAAGGCTTCGTACAAGGATCTCAGAGTTGCTGAACAAGGATTCGAAGCAGCAACACTTAGGGCTCTGCATAAAGTTCTTAAACTGTAATGAGGCTTATGAGCAGTGCCATCGAATAAGGATACCATAGCTTCCTTTCGAACATTCAAGTAGAATTTGACTATCGCTTCCTGTTTGACAGTTGGTAGATTCAATTCACCCAGATAAGATCCCACGAGTAATTGTAAATCAGACTGTTCAGTGAGCTCGTCTACGTAGAATTCAGTAAATCTATTTCTCAAACCCACTGGAAGTTCTTTCTTGCCAATATCAGTTGCCGGATTCATACAGGCAAATATTGTAAAATCCGAATGCCTTTTAATCGATTCCTTATCACCACGTTCTAGCAATGATAACGACCCCGAGGAACCTTCTAGCAATCCTGATAGACATTCTAGAGTCTCAGCGCTGGCTAAATTAATCTCATCCAATAAAACCCAGTATCCTTCCTGTAGAGCTTTTATTAAACTGCCCTCGATGAATGCAAATGCCAGTGAATACTGAGTCCTCACTTGAGACGAGAGTTTCTCTAATTTCAGAGCCAGTTTATTCCATCTATTTAACATTTCTGACTTGCTTTCGCAGTCTCCTTCATTTTTGCCATCTCCATCGATGGACATCGGACTACGTCTTTTACCAATCGAATCACGGACACCGCTTTGATTTTCTGACATTTTATTTCTCAGTCTCTTCACAGCTGCATTTGTACTGTGTATCATCAATTGCACTAAAGTTTTCCACTTGTGCTGCTTGTAACACAGTGCTACGTGCTCCAAAAATTTTCTATTTGGTTCTACAGCGTAGTAAGATCTGAATAGTATCTCAAATTCTTCTCGGATAGGTGTTACTAGAAACTTAAAATCAACTGGCTTGTATCCTCCTAAGAGATCAGCACTCTCACTCTGCTGATTCATATTGATAACGACTAGTTTGTGTCCAGTGCTTCGTGCTAGATATTGTACAGAACTTGTTTTACCTGTACCAGTCTCGCCAACTAGCAACACAGGTTCTTTCTGAGCTACGCAACTGGCAATACGTTCGAGTAAGCAAGCGGATGGTCTTGTGAAGGAAAAATTAAGTTTCACATTATCAAGCTGCGCGTAGTGCTTCCGTTTCCGGGGAACTTTGGAGCGTCCAGCTACCAGGAAGTCTGGCTGCAGAATTATCGATGGCTTGTGCGTGTGGCAGAAGTATTGAGCTTTTGTTTTGACAATACCTAAAGTGTGGCCTATGGCGATTGCCAAATTCAATCGCTGTTCTGTAACAAGTACATAGCTACTGTAGAAACCTTAAAAATTTATGCATGCACGAAGATGATAATTAAGAAATTACTTACCCTGGTCTGGCACCGAGCAGCAGAATATGTCAATGGCATCTTGGAATATCTTCAGGGCTGATTCCGGTGAAGAAACCATGAAGTCCTTAATGGCTCTTGAACACCACTTCATTAAATCCCTGGTAGAAGTTAGTCTTCCGGTTTTTAAAGCTAAACTTTCTCTGTTGCTGTCATCGGCGCCATGATGGCCCATGGAGAAGAGCAAGAAAACATCTACCATTCTTGTAGCTATTGTATTGAGTACTGGAAATAACGTCTGTACGAGAATTACTAGTTCATCCTTTGATAGAGGCTCCATGTTAACGCGAAGCCAATTTTTCTCAAGTAAATTCGACGCACCGGAAGACTGTCTGTGCATACCGGTTGCTGAGGTGATCAGTCTTTGAGTGACGAATAATTGAAAGCCGCTCTTTACGTAAATTATATCTCGATATCCTGGCACTGACAGTGTACCCGTCTCTATTAAATTACTCAAAACACTTGCTACGTCCAGGGCAGCGCTGTCGATATCTTCCAGTAGGAGCCACTTGCCGGCAGTTACTGCCTGAGTTAACACACCTGATTGCCATATGAATTCTCCAGGTATATCAGTACATCGGTAAATACCAAGTAGCATTTTTGAATCTGTCTGATCTCCCAATTGAACCTTTGTGAAGTTCTCTGTGCCGTGTCCTGTTATTTCGGCCAGATATTCGATCAGTGCTGTTTTTCCACAACCGACTGGTCCTTGTAGACATACACATTTTCTGGATGCCACCGCAAGAGCTAAACTTCTTAAATTCTCTTCCATCGATGGTACTGCTATCAGATTGTGATGTGTTTTTAGTCTGTTTCCATGGAGAACTGGTAACAGAACTCCTGCTACAGATGCAACTGACGGTACATCTTTAACTATCTCGTTTACTTCTTTTAATGAATTATCAGATACCGGCAATATCGAGGGTACTTGCGAGTCTTCGTAATCTGTGAGGAAACTTTGATAATCTTCTATCAAAGATTTGGCACAGGCCAAACGTAATGCTTCTGACATATCCAGTACGATTGCGATACATTTTAATGCTACCCTGTAATATGTAATTAAGATGTATAACTAAACTCATTAATGTTGAGTAATATCCGTTTAAATAATATTTACCATTTTACTTTATTGTTGTTGCTCAACAGGAATTTGTAGAACTTTGACCAATTCCATTTATGTTTGAAGTGATCAGTAGCCGCTCTCAAGATATTATAACAAGCTACCACAATGTCGTAATCAGATACCACTGATACATTTCTGTTTTGATTTGGCCTATGTCTCTTTGATGCTCTAGACAAATTGTTCGTCAAGATCTCAAATGGTGCTGGATTTACTTCGAAATATTTCAGGGTGAATCTGCATTTAAAAACCATATGTAATCATACCATTCTTAAATATAAAATGATTATATTATTTAAACATACCCAAGTACATCTGGATGTATACGAATAAGTCTTCCCAAGATCACTGAATTTAATCTATGGCAGCGTTCAGCATCAAGAGAATTTGAATCGTTAGAATGATCCACCTCAATAGCTAGCGACAAAAGGACTAGTAGTAACTGTGGAAAACACTCAGCAACATCCTTGGCACATTCTGGTTGCATCAATAATTTGCATAATGATTCCAATACATTGTCATGTTCAGTTTTACTCAATTCCTAGAATATTAAAATGAATATTACTTGCAAAGTAGATAACTACAGTTCCATAAACAGGTACTTTGAGAGCTTCTACTTTATTCCAATAAATCAAATACTTCTAGACATTGATTCATGACAAAACTGAGGAAACATATAAAACATAATTTGTTGTCATCAAAAACCATAAAACCGAACAAAATTGTATTGTTCTTTCATAAAACAATGCAATAATACAAAGCGCATATATTCTTACCTTCGATCCAAGGAACGAACTAAACTCTGCTTTGTACTTATCACTCCGGTCACATAAAAGCGTTAAATTTTCAAATAACATTTTTCAAAAAAACCTATAAAACTTTTTAAAAAAAAAACCAGATAAATGACAAAACTGACAAAAACCGTTTGTTTCAACACTGCATGCCACGATGCAAATCACACAGGTTAAAATCTGCCGTGTCGAGCACGTGTGGCTCAAATTCAGCGTTCGCAAATCCATCGAAAAGAGAAGAATACCTAAAGAATCACTGTTATCAAAATAAGTAACATTTATTGCTGTTAATACATTTTTTACTTTACACATCCAAACCACACAAGTAAAATACACTGAAATTCCATAATAAAGTACAATATATTTCAATATACTGAAAAAAATTACAAAACCTTTATAATCCATAAAGTAACATTAATCAAAAGACAATATTTCTGGATGCTCTATGAATTCTTGAAAAATTCGCTTCTCAACCGCCGGCAGGGATAAGTTATCAGTGCCAATATTGAAGCTCACGTAGACAGGTTTGCCGATTTTCTTCGCTAACCGCTTAGCAAAATTTGTGGAAGTCGTATCAGCCAGGGGTCCCATTAATCTTGTGGAAATAGGTAGAGTCTCGTATTGAGACAATAGAGCGAAGGTCAGGTCGTTCATTGAACCAGTAGGAAAGTCACCGGCCCATAAATAGAGACTGCCTTCCATCTTAATGATATGACAATTAAATCTAACCTGACCGGCTTCAAAATTAAAATCGTAAAATTTGAAGCTGCAGGGTAACAGCTGCTGTTTAGTAACTTCTTCCTTGTCCGTCATCATTCCCCAAAGTGAATCAGAACTCAAACAAAACCGTTTTTTGTCCAATATTATAAATGCCAAAAGGTAAAAGAACACCGGTATAACAAGATGTAAACAGTCAGCACATCACCTTATTCTACTGTATTCCTAAAGCTATATAATCATAACCAATAATAGAGAAAGTATAAGAACTCTGCTTTATTATTTAAATACTCCAATATCAATTAACTGTCCATACGAACGAAAAATCATAAAAATACGTAACGTTATATCACAATAAGGATCTGATAGAAACAAAGTTAATATTGTAGTATATAAAAAAATTGAATTCTCGTTCAAATTCGAAATTTCATCTCGCCCTCAATATGGCCGTCTATTGGCATCGTTTATTATCTGACTATATTCGTAATGCCAAAGTAAGGATAACCGTTAGAAATAATATAAAATATACAATCGAATTTGGCAGTATTTGTCTGACAAGCAAAAGCATTAGTTTTCAATAATTAGTGTTTAAAATCATTTACGAACCCGCTCGCGGAAGTCGTTTTCTCTAAAGAAGATTTGAGTTGCCGAAAGGAGGAAGTCCTTGTATTAAGTGTAGTGAACCCCTCTTTCGATCAGCGTGGTACGCAGTCGCAGCGAGATCTTCTGGTTAGAGTATCCATTTTGGTCACATGTGAGTATCTCGAGCTGCTCTTGATTTTTGTGAAAACTAATGGTGCTAATTGCCTGAAGGCGCAGAAGAACGTATAGAACCTGACAGTGAAACACCGGCCGGTTCGTATCGTCGAAAGAATTCACTAAGAATAAACGGGAATTCATAAAAATGACGAAACACCCAGCCGATGTCAACGGCTTACTGGCAATGTGGCTTAACGCTCTTTCGCGCCATCTTCGCATGTATTTTCCATAAAATACACAAAAGGACGCGTGTAAAATTACGCCTTTTAATCTTATTTCATTCTCTCTGATATTATTGAGCTTATTACCACGTAAGATCTTCGTAATTGTTGCTGCGTCGCCGCTTGGATACATTCTTTGGTTAGCCCGTGTATCAGCCCTGTATCTCGACGATTTGACGTCGTGTTTCTCTTTCAACTCGCGTTCCTAGTACGAAATTCCGACGTATTTACGTGCCGCTTCTCATTCTTGTTAACCTGTGTATAATTACTGTGGAATTTATTGTATCGTTGCGCTTTATTTCTTTGCCGGGAATTCTCCGTCAATATGCCACATGGCCACTGGCCCTGGCTATCTCGCTAGTCACTCTTTAGTGTAGAGGTCAAATTAAAGCTATATTGAACACCTGTTTTAACAGTTTCTTTTTACGTTTCAATGCGATATTTGACTGTTTTTTAAACATCTTTAACTGTTCTCATTGATTTTTATGATATTTTATAGGTACATTTTATGTACCTGCATATTTAATGTTGTTAAATGATTCTGGCATGTTGCAATATGTGTGATGTTGTTGTGCCAAACTTTGTATCTTCACATAAATATAAGGCTCTTTGCATCTCCTTTATCTTTATTCAGACATTTTTTTAGAGCCAGCAATGAAACTAATTTTTTTTTATTATTTAATTACTAAATCTCTTCTGTTGCCTGATATGGTTAGGTTTAGCATTCTTGCATGATGCATCATCAAATAATTTGAACAATTATTTTATTTTGTGAATCATTGTTATGCATGAGATGACAAATTTGTCTCTTATCAAAACTTCCATTGCTCTTATATATATTTTTAACTGCTTCATTGTATTTAAAGTCAATATTGTGGTACAATTATAAATATTTCTTAAGTGTTATACTGACAAAGGACATAGCTCATTTGGCCCTGGTTAGCAAAATCAGTAACATCCAACTGTGAAATAAGTATTGTATATTTGATGTGACTTAGCGCAATCATATGTTACTCCAAATTCACATCACTGTTATTAGTATATTATATAAAATTATAAATATAATATTTCTAGGTTTTATTAATATTTATCTTTTTTGTTTTTCTTGCAGACCTCCCCAAATCCAACATGGCAGATATCGAGGATACTCATTTTGAGACTGGCGATTCTGGTGCCTCCGTGACATACCCTATGCAATGCTCGGCATTGCGCAAAAACGGTTTTGTCATGTTGAAGTCTCGTCCCTGCAAGATCGTGGAGATGTCTACCTCCAAGACTGGGAAACACGGTCACGCCAAGGTTCACCTTGTGGGCATTGACATATTCACCTCCAAGAAATATGAGGATATCTGCCCTTCTACACACAATATGGATGTGCCCTTCGTGAAGAGGGAGGATTATCAGGTATAATTTATTCATGCAACTATTATTTATTTACATAGCCATCGCTGTGACAGTCAATTGATTCAAATCATGTCCTGTCACGCAAGATGATCTTTTCAGGCATTCTATTCGCACAAGATAATATGGGCAAGAATTAGAGTTACCTCGTATAACTAGCACATATACCATGTATCTTAATCGATAACCATTCTACCGATACTTGAAATGTCATTAAAAATTGTTTACTTTGTCTTAAAGTTAACAGACATATCTGACGACGGCTACCTATGCCTGATGGCTGATAATGGAGACCTTCGCGAGGACCTCAAGATTCCCGAAGGCGAGTTGGGTGCTCAGTTACGCGCCGATTTTGAAGCCGGTAAAGAGTTGCTGGTAAGTAGTCATTCGAATAACATTTTATCTCCATTGTGACTTCATGAAGATACAACAGCAGCATCTGTCATACTCAAAGCTTAAGATGAATCCTTCAGCTGTCAGTTTTTATTAATTTGATTTTGGTAATTATCTTATTTACTACTATAATTTGGTTATCTAAACCCACTGCAAAACTTCAAAATAATTTCAATTCAAGTTTTTTCGAATTTCTATCTATGTTTATGCTCATTAGTCAAGAGTAACGGAGCAAAAGTCTTTGCATGGTATCACGAATATCATGTAATCCCTGAAAATCTTTACCAATCTATGTAGCTCTATTAGTCGTTGAAGCATTCCTTTGTCTACAGTCACATTGGAGTGCTCAATGTGCATTGATAGAAGGAATGAGCATCGTCACGTCTTAATTTTTCAGTGTACCGTGCTGAAAGCCTGCGGTGAAGAAGTTGTGATCGCTATCAAAACCAACACTGCCCTCGACAAATAATTGTGTTCAGTTTCAACCATACACAACCTCACTATCCGCTTGGCCAATCGACAACTTATCATTGGTATTAAAAAAGGAAAATGGAGAGAAAAAGGACACGTGAAACAACATTTAATTAAAAAAAAAAAAAAGAACGAATACGAGCCAACTTATGTACCGACCAACAGCAACTCAGCAGCGGCGAGAATGGGAAAATAAGAAAAGCAACTTTTTATCAAAGTAAAATCTTACTTACTTATTATCCAACAAACAAAACATACGCTAAAGTTTTTAAGCAATGTAAGTAAAGGAGGGCTGGGCTTGCGCGGTCGCGTCCCAGTTTTAGAAGACACACACATACATACACACACACGTTGTTTGTTGTACACGAGATACGGCGACACTTTTCATCGAAAGGGTTGATTGAAGAAAAAGGAAAAAAATAAAAATTTAAAAAAAGCCTTCACACATCCTCGATTCTTTTTGGTTCTCGTGCGATTCGATAATTTAATAAAGTTACTACTCGAATTCTCGAGTCGTAATGGCAACAGCTCTGTAACTCGATTACGTAAACGCGCGAACGGATGAAATTTGTTAAATAAAACAAACAGACAAACAATAGATATACACAGTACATCCAATTGCCGATCGAGACCAAGATTGAGCTATGGACTGCCATGCGGAACAATTTTTCATACAAACCAAAACGATTAGACGAGTCGACGTGAATTTTCAAAATAGCGCAAGTATTTTGTCTAACTTAGCAATTTGTTTGCTAAATAGGACGAAGAAAAAATCGGCTTGACGTTTTTCTTTTCTTTTTTTTTTTACGTCGCCGCTAACCTCTAACGTATAAGTAGCGTTTTGTATGACCTTTGCAGTTTCTATAGCGTTGACAGGACAACGACGAATTTTCAACGTAACGAAAGAATTTTTTTTTTCATGGGCATCAACGCCTTAAGTTGTTTTGTCAAAATTGTCTTTTTTTCTTTTTTCCTTCAGCTTCTTAAACAAAGAAAATGAGTGTCGAAGCTGCTCCGCACGAACGTGGCTGAAGTGAAGAAAGAAAATAAGAAATAAAATAGAGAGTCTGAAACAACCGAAGTGAGTGCGACAATAGAGGAGAAACTAAGAGCAAAAAGCATTTAATAACGGGTGGATAATTGTGTCAGGAATCTTTTTTTTTTTATTATTTCAATTACGCGCGACGCTAGAACTGTACACGTTAATAAATAAATTCACGAGTACTTATTTCAAAGCTTTAAAGGCCTTCCGTATTATTCAACAGAGAAACCAAACGAAGACAAGAATTAATAATAACGACAACAGAGAGAATTGACAACAATGTATAATTATACAAACGAACGACCCGCGACGATAGTTCTTTATTACTTAAGTCTATTCCAATTTGTAAACCAGCTGGTTTAATGGCGTCTAGGCCTGTAGTCGCAATGTGGGCGAAGCGTTTCAATAATTTTCTTTTTTTTTTTTTTAAGAAAGGCATACTAAAGATATTGGAAATGTGCTGAAGGCCAAATCGTGGCGAGAGTCAAAAGTGTGGAAAGGAGGAAAAATAATAAAAATAAAAAAGTATGAATAATTATCAAAAAATGGCAGGCCTTACAGATCTGTCAGAAATAAATAAATGCGTGCCGCTTATCCTAATAATATATTAAAAACACGAGATCAAGTTACGTACTGCGTGGCGGCTTTTTCTGAAATGACTGATTCTCCTTTTTCCTTTTTTTTTTTTTCAAAATTCTTTTTACGAACTTCATGTCACGAGAGTCAATTCAGAAAAGTTGCGATTAACTCCTATAGATAGACTTAAAAAATGGAAATGATCTCTCTCTCTCTCTCTCTCTCTCTTTCTTTTATTTTCTCTCTATGCTCTCTCGTCGATATGTCTTTTCATAATTGTCCCAAAAACTACGTGATTACTCTTGAAAAAAAAAAAAATCACCAAAAGTCCCCTTGTATGTACCCTGTGTATCCCCACCTCTTTTTTCTACCGTCAATTTGTGTCAGAAATTGTTCCGGAAGGTACGGTCTAAAAAAATCTTAGGAATAAATATAATAAGGAAGCTGAAAAAAAAGAAAATATAATTATGAGTGTAACCGGAGCTTTCGTAGGAAGGTATTACGATCGCGTCTGGTACTTCGCCAACGTTTATCGATACTTTAATGTAATAATAATTATATATTGTAATCAGGATAAATACAAAGAGTGGACTCTAGCTGTAAACTAGGAGATACAAAGTACAATACCGATTATACTTTTTTTTTTGCGTGTCAGCCTACTTCGTCTCAGTACGAATGTTGCTTTAGTGCAAAGAAGGGAAAAGAACAGAATTAATTTTCTTTTATTTCATTTTTTTTTCAGCTCTTTAAATTAAGCGCCGTTTGTCTTTAGGACCAACAGCAATGCGAATTTTGCGTTAAACGTGACTAGGGTGATGGGTTATTTTGTGAAGAAAAAATGTGAAACTACTTTTGTCTTTTTTTGTTCTTGCTACTGTTGCCACTGTACAATACTGTAAGCCATATATCAAAATTGACAAAGACTTTTGCATGCGCGTTACCACGTCACACCTTTAGCTTTTGGTACCTTCCTTGAAAACTCTGGTCCGCAATATAGTTAACAAACCTAAACTTACCTATTATAATCTAAGTAAACGAAAAAAAAATACCTAATATTAATACAAAATAAATCAGCGTCTGTACTACACGTGTGCTATGTTGGACCAGGTTCATAATACTTTAAATGTGCTTTGTTATTAACTATAGTGTGAAAGGATGGGGAGGGGCAGGACAAGACAAAAGGGAAGACAAGAAAATGAAAATTAAAGAACGACAGAAAAAAAAAGAAAAGAACGCTAATGCAAAGATACACGAAATATAGTGGCGTGTTGCTATTGAAGCGTCTGTTTCGTTATATCTGCGAGACTCATTGTAATAAGAGTAATAATAATAATAATAATAATGATGATGAGTGATAATGATAACAATTTACGTGCGAACTCGCCATCTCTGTGTCGGGTCAAAGAAAAGAAGAAAATGACATTAGTTTCCTAATCAACCGAGAAGCTCAAAATATTTAAACTCTCAATTGAGATTTGAACGAGCGGAATTTGTATTTTTTTTTTTAATTTCAATTATGTATACGTACGCGTTGGATCTTTTCGTTATCCTTTTCTTTTATTATTACGTTATTTTATTTTACTCACTTTGGAATCTATTGGTAAATCGTCTCCTGGGGTCGCCTTCTGGTTATCGCAATACGTTGATGATAACACGGTAGCTTTTTTTCCTTTTTCCGTATGTCTTTATCAGTTTTTGAAGCTGTGCGTGTGATAAACGCCAATGAAACAGAATAAGAAATATTCGCGTTCTGGAAATGCTGTTACCTTGAGGTTTTTTTTTTTTTTTTTTGTAAATAGAAAATGATAGTCTGTAAATTCATAATTTTGACCGGAAGTACTGTCGCGAAGGTATTCTGATCTTATTGCTGTTATTTCGACTGCGGCTGCCTTTGATGAGGTTCAGTGTTGATGACGTTTGCAGAAATATTTTTGAAAATTTTCAATAAGGCGTTCATGGCCGAAAGATTCTGACCATGTGCGTAACTGGTGTTAAAGGTTACTCGCTATCAGTAGCATCCTTCGAATTCTAACGATTAACCTAGTTTTTCATTTTTTATTTTTTTTTTTTTTAATAAAGCTGACACGGAACGTGATTTTCGTAGCGAGGCGACGCCCGGTGACGTATGTATGTATCTTTTCGAGTGGTACTGACGAAAGCAAAGCAGAAAATAAAGGGAAAAAATGAATACAAGAAGCATCTAAATGTTCAAGTAATATTTAATAAATTATATTGAAAAATTTAGTCTTAGAATTAAAAGTCATGTTATCTTTTATCATTTGGATCATGACTGTTGTTTTAGGTTCTTTTATACCTTCTTGAATTTGGTTTCTTTTTCCGCCACTTTATCACGCACACGCGCTAAGGCGTTAAATTTGAAGTTTTTGTATCTTTTAGCTTCATTGTTTTTCTGATAACGAGATTGATAGATTTTTATTCGTAATTTTTCGTTTTTAACGGTGGCAGTGCTAAATTGGCCACTTGGACCAATTGCGAGATATCCTGGACGAAAATTGTAATTAACTAGGAGGTTAGGGGAGGGAGGGACTGATCGTGAGTATATTTATCTAGAGTTCCTTCAATTATTAGCTTACTTGTCATTTTCTTGTCGATTTTCGGAATCTTGATCGGATCTCAATCGTCCACGGCCTCGTAGAATTATTAAGTATTGTGTAAGATGGATGCAGCAACTTTTATATGAGAAAGAATTACAAATGTCTTTGTCCGAAGCGATAATCAAATAGGAAAGTTTGAACTGAGGAGCTTGATGACATTTCTTGTTTTTGAAAAAAAAAAAAAAAAAAAACCGACGACACAAGTAATAATTTTACTTACGTAAATCAATTGGAAACTGTTGATCTGTGTAATATTTCTCGGAACGAATAAACACGATGATGATTCGTTGAAAAAAAAATGATTTCATAACACTAAAACTAAAAGAAGTCAAGGGTGCAAGTCGTGGTAATTTCAAAGTGGTTTAGACACGAGAAGAAACGATGCTTCCCTCCATTCTTTTTTTTTGTCAAACCGATCCGGGTTAAAAAAATAATCTTTTGTCTAGTTTCAGTACAAAAGACAAACAGGTAAGTTCGCTAACGAGAACTTCGAGTGTCAATTATACGGGAGAAAAAAAAAATAATTACCTTCTTCCGATATTCAAAAATTGGACTCAATTATTAACCCAATTAATCGTGACGGAATCGCGCAAGAATGCGGGATGATTATCGTCGATAAAACGTTGGCGAGTTATTTAAATATTTTATAATGTTATAAACTGTTACATATACATATACTTCGTATAACACTCTATTAGACAATATTATTCGATTGTAATTAATTATGCGCAAGTTCTTGTACTCGACGAAATCGACAGGAGGGAAATCAAAAAAAGAGAAATTCGTAGTCAAAATGGAAGCTGACACAATATACAAATTTCGAGTGTCCGTAAGTTTGCGATACGTGAATTTTTTTTTTTTTTTTTTAAATAACATTTCCCCCGTGAATTTAAACGAATCACGTAAGCCCGCGAAAAATTGATTTCTCCATACAATTATACCAGAATCAGAAAAGGATGTTCGCTTTGTAAGGCACAGAAAGTAAGAAATAACGTTCTGTTTAGATTCTTTTTCTTTTTCTCTATTCTTTCTTATCGTTGGATTTATTTTTTATTTTCTCTCTTTACCTTCGTCGTTACTGTTACGAACATGACTGCACTGAATGTTCGCATACAGCTCACGCCAATCTCAATTATTATTTACACCTGCTGGCTTGAATATTTAATTGAAATTTAATGATCGACGCTATTTGTATTGCAGTACGGAGCGATAATTCATTCTGATAGATTGCGAATGGAGAAGAATCGTATAAAATGGTTAATTGACAAATAATTAATTAATCATCTCGAGGTCTCGTTTAAGGATCTCATCAGACTATGTGCAGTCATGAAAATAATGGCGAAGACGAAACAATTAATTAATTTATAATACAATTAAGCGTGAGAGAGAGTGTGTGTGTGTGTGTGTGTGTGTGTGAGAGAGAGAGGATATTCTTGAGAGAACGAGGACTCAGCAATAAACAACCGATTTGTTATAACGAATTGACTAATAATTAATTACACTTCATCGCTATTGTATACATTCAGTTTAAAAATAAAGAAAAATAGGTAAGAGAGAGAGAGAGAGAGAGAGAAAAGAGAGACAGGTAGAGAAAAGCTCTTTATAAAATAATAAATTATGCTACTTCCTTTCATTTTTAATAATAAAGTTTTTTATAACAATTAATGATTGCGTGTTATTAGTATACCGTGATATTTATATAGTAATAAAACTTGAAACGTTATAAAAGTCATTTGGATCCGTCGAGGTACTTTCAAAGAAAATTTTCTTTTCTTTTTCTCATACAAACGTAATCCTCGAAATCCATACGTTTTCTTTATCTTTCTTTTTTGAGAGATGCTCTTCCGAATTTTATAATCTGTATTCAGACTTATCCGCGTGCATGTCGTTACTCTACGGCTACTATAAATCTCTTTAAGTGAAATTCATGAAAATATTCAGCTTGAAAGTCTCTCGTCGACAAAAATTCATAATCAGCCAGACTGTTATTGATAAACGTTTACTGTACGTTGGAGGAATTGCGACCATGAAAGAACGAAGAGAAAAAAAAATAAAGAATGATAAACCCTTAAGGATCTGGCAATACGAAATGTCTTGTACGGATAGTAGTAGGACCCACGCGTTAGTAGAAGCGTCTGGGAAAACAGAACGAGAAGAGGAAGAGGGCAAAAGAAATGCAAAAAAACCTCTCGCTGTCATAAGCAATAAACAACCCTTTAAAATCTTTAACAAATTATATCGCTTCAAAATGCTCTCGAGACGCCGAGGCTTCTTAGGGGAGACTATTCGTGACGAATATGAGAATTCTAATGTGAATTCAATACGCCATTTACGTGTAGCCTTTGACAAGAAGCTGATAACGAAGTTATTTTTTCCACTAGTCACGCGAATTCATTTTCTGTTTTTTTTTTCTTTTCTTTTTTTCTTCGTTTAACGAAAACAGCGTAATTAGAATCGCGGGACGACTTGGTAACGAATTGTGATTTATTTCTAGATATACATCCAACTATCTACCGTTTGGCTATAGTATTGAATGCAGTGTGAGGCGAGTTTATGGGGTCGTGTTTAGTAATCCTTTTTGATTCTCTTTTTGCATGAGACAATCTGTGCAATAAACAAAAGCTATCAATTAAGGATGTGATACATCAAAGAAACCCAGTAGACACAGATTTCTTCTTAGTAAATCCGTTGTTGTGAATTCCCTGCATTTTTAACCGACTTCCAAAAAGAAGGAGGTTATTATCTTGCTTCTCATTTGCTTAACTCTTGCCTTCCTCGCTGTAATCCTCATCTAGGTAATAACAAAGTGTTCGGCAATACAATGTCGTTTTCGCGACTCGGCTAACCTTTTTGTTTTAGTTTTACTTGTGTTCATTGCTCTTTATTCTGTTTCATTATCTTTTTGCTTTTGTTTTTGTCGTCGGCGTCTTTCCTTTTCCTAATCACAATCGTAATTGAAGCTCTCCTGCGTATCGTGAGATCAATTGTTCGCGTTTCGCCTTTGCAGCGCTGCGGCTAAGTCTTGTCGAAGTGCCGCCTGCTGCCTCTGATCCGCCAGGGATTGAACCGATCTAAGACCGTTCACGATATCTTTCGTTTTACCGAAGTAAATCTCGTTCAGGGTATTGCGAATTTTATTCTCCATGTCCTCCACCATGCGACCTATATTCGCAATGTGTGGAGATGTTTCACTTATGGCTGCATCCTGTTCGACCTACGGAGAAAGAAAATAGGGAATTAATCATTTGCAGGATTTGAGGTACGGAATATCTTATATTGAGATAATTTTATTGCTACGAACCTGTCTAGTTAGACTGCCACCAAGGTTCATGGTTCCGGAACCATGCTTGTTCGTTTGCAGCCATAACATTGCGGTTGAAGTGAGTTTGTAATGCGCGGTCCTGCCTGTCGACTTCTCTTGGACCTCAACGACATGTATCGAATCCCAGCAACCCTTGATTTTCTTTGAACCATCACCAGCTTTCTTAATTAAAATTACTCCAGCAAAGCCATGGTCTAGGTCCCATAGATATACGGAAGAGACACCACCCTCGAAATAAAGCTCACGATACTGGTCAAAAGCATGATTCGCATCTATTTCTAACTTCCGTAGCCTCTCCGAAGGCATAGAACCATCTTCTAACGGTGGATCGTACGTATTACTCCATGGAGACCTGTAAAACATTAAGGTTGCAAGATGTATTATATAGAAAAAAAGGTTTCTGGCATTTTTATGAAGCTAGGAAAAATATGCTGTCAGTACTAGCTATAGAGATAAGACATGTTTCTGCATACAACTGCTCCTATCGTATCCTTAATACTGACCAATCCTACAAAATTGTATTGTACAATGACCAAAATTTTATTCTAATGCTTGAAAAATATACTAGTATCTCCACTTGATTTTACAACATGAAAGTTCAATCAACAAATTTGGCAGAACATGTTATTCAGTACTTAATGGCTGACCTGTATGAATCACCGTCGCGATTATAATCACATAAAAGATAATCTTTTCCAGATTCTTTATCCTTGGCTATTTTGAGAGGCTGGTCCACCGAGGATAATAAATCCTCGCATAACGAAGGAACAAGATCGATAAGATCACTTAAATTCTTCTCGATCTGCTGAGGCGGTAGCCTCCTCATCAAATCCAAAGCACAGTCCATCTGCTGTTCCGTCTGAAATAATAAAAGCTAGACGTAAATTTCAATGAAATGCTATTCATCATAATTACCAATATAGAAGAAGCAATAAAATTGTCTAAATTGTCTATTAATATTATACATAGCATGCGCCATTTTGACATTTAATACGATAAAGGTTATGTATGCTCTGCTATAATAAGTAGAGAAAAAAATGATAAATAATTGAAATAACCAGTGTTCAACGAGATATATAAATAAGTAAAATAATTAGAAACACTGAAATTTCATTAGAATCGAAGAATTTGAAAGTGAAATAGTTAAACTAGAACAGACAAAAGTGACTCACCATGGTAGCTTCGTTGGCAGATAACTCTTAATTATCGACGTAAAGGCAGATATATAAAATTATATATTAACAATATAAAACGAACGAAAATGTTATAGTCACCGAACAATCTTTAATTGTTGACTGTTTCACTTGCATTCGGCAAAAAAACTAACATTTAAAGGGTGTGTCAGAGTGAACAGCGATTGGTCAACATAACGTGTTCCTAAACCCACTTTAAAGAATAACTGTACTTCATAATTCTCTATAGAAATTTGAAAAACTAATTGACTTTACAGCTTGGAAAGATGCACTTTCCATAGCGATCACCATAAACCTAAATGTGATGCACGTACAGCCACGATTCTTCTTCGCTCGTTTCTGCGATCATTAAAATAATGAGCGCAAAATGGCGACTACCAAAGTGACGTTAGTAAAGTAAGTTGGCATATGAATACATATATATGTGATTTTTATGACAAGTAAGATACGCGAAAAATAAAAAATAAATTATATGTTTTATTTAACACATATTTTTGAAATTAATCATCACAGTTTTATTTCATTTTAAAATATATTTATTATCGTTTGAGCTTCGCATTACTCAATACTTCCTGAGATCAACATTCACGGCGCTAGTTACTACTTCCTCGTCGCGGCATTTGTGTTTTATTTTTCGTGCTTTACAGGCCCATACTTTTGGGTCCTCGTAATATATCGTAATCACGGTTTTATATTTCTGTTTTGAGTTTTCGTACAAATAGTTAATAAACATTCGATTAAAGATAGAGATCGCGAATCTACATAATGCTTTGATATTAAAATATCCTTGACCCGCCCTACGATGCAACAATAGGTGAGTATGCTCGATGTTATTTTTACTAGTGAAATTTACAATGCAACTTTTGTTGGGTGTCTCAAATAGAAAAATAAAATGGTATTCTATTTTCTTGAATGGGAACAGCGTTCAATAATTATATTAATTTATTGTATGAAACATTATGCCCGTTTGCTCTTACAATTATGATAAAGTCATTGATATAATTCCTAGGTAAATTGACAGGCTTTGTTGTCGCAAACTATCAAGTTAATCGTTCTTATCATTTGACAAGTGATTAAGATTAAAATTTTAATCGGATTATTTATAAATATTGTTTCTTCAGAGTGTATCTATTGTTTTCAGAAAATTGAAAATAGATATAATATATTATTTTGAATGATCATAGAAATTTTTGAAATATTTAGTTTATCTATTTAATTAGTTTCATTATTTGATTCCCATGTATTCTGGTATTTAATTATTATAAAAATTTGACTGATGATAATTTACTTTGAACGTATCTCTTATTTTCTTTATATTTTCACTCGTATTTCTATGTTACATGATAAGGTATCTCAAGACAAAGATGTCATTCAATTGTCACTGGTTATTGGCTAAATTAAGGTTTCTCTAGATATCCTATTAAATTGTCTTTTAAAGATCATACATATGACCTCATTTTAAAAAATAATTGCTTTATTTATTTCTTGATATTGACAACACATTATATTACTTCTTACTTCCACATACAATAATAACTTTATTTAATATAAATAAATCATATAGATTTGTTTTCTATAGCTTTCATGTATGTAATATGGTTAATTGACAATTAAGATCATATAATTCATGGATGAAAATGATATATTCTTTTAATTTAATGATATCCTAAAAATACCTTGAGGGGTTGCTGCTTGAAAAAAAGCATGTATGAAATATGTCAACATTAGCGAATAATCAACATAAATTAACATAAATGAATCCAAAGTTGGTTACTATTGTTAGTATGGCAAAGGCATTGGTTTCTACTGATAAATGAAATGCTTATATTATAGGCTGAGTCATGCTTAAATGAAAAAGTGTGGATAATTTACTTGGTCATGAAAAGAATTTTATTTACTAAGCTCCATTCAAAAAAAGAAAGATTTTATTCATTATCATTATCATCTTTTCTTAATTGAGGGTCAATGTTCACCAAATTTATAATAATCAGCTTAGTCCGTGATATGATAAAAATTTGTTTACCATACATGGCATGTGCTTACGTTTCTAAACCCTTTTCACTTATAAATACCAAATATTTTTAAGTTCTATGAGTCAATGAATAGAACTTGGCGCAGTACTCTCATAATTATCTAAACTCTTGTAAATTATCTATGAGTGATAAGTGCAATTAGGTCTAATTTATATGTATACTTATGAAAGGCTTAAGCACAGATAGTATAAAGTAGATAATGCATCATTCATAATTGCTGATAAGTGTACTACCGATTATACTACTTTTTTTATACTATGCTGCACGTATGAGTAATACTTAGCTTATGTTTTAATTATACATTGCTTGTATTTCAGAAGAACTGGTTGTCATTGTTTCAAGATATTTATTACATTAAAGAAAGTAAAACTTTTTCTTTCTCACGTTGCAGATGAACGTGTAGAGAATATAAGTCTTCTGAAAAAACGCACATACTAATAATACAAAGGAAGGACAAAGGAAAATGGGACTCCAGAATTCATTAAAACGATCCAGAGTGGTCCACCTTATGTTTGCCATTACATTTTTCACCTCCGGCTTAATAATAAATTTCTTCCAATTCCTTTTATACTTTGGACTGAAACCATTCTCCAAATATTTGTATCGCAAGATCAATTATTATCTCTGCTACTCCTTTTACAGTCGTAAGTCTTTAATTAGCAATTAATTTACACTCAGCTATTACTTGTACTCTAATTGCACGGTTCCACTTCATTAATTACAGAATTGGTATTCTTGGCGGAATGGTGGTCAGGCACTGACGTAATATTGTACATAGATAAAACGGAGTTTGACAAATATTTCGGTAATGAGCACGGATATGTATTGATGAATCATAGCTACGAAATAGATTGGCTGATGGGATGGATGTTGTGCGACCGTATACGAATGCTAGGCGTAAGTGTTTACCTGGACAGTTATTTGCGTTTGCTAAAAAAAAATCGTTGTCTTAATCTTTATGCCTGACTTCAAATGATTTTTAATTCCAGAACTGTAAAGCGTACGCCAAGAAATCTATACAGTATATCCCTACAGTGGGCTGGGCATGGAAATTCGCTGAAAGCATCTTCCTGGAGAGAAGCTGGGATAAAGATAGAGAAACCATAGGAAATCAAATACGTGAATTGGCCGACTATCCTGATACTATGTGGGTCAGTGACTTTCGTATACACAATTAATGAAGTATCGTTTCTCTATCTGGGATTCTATCATATTTTAACTATTCAGCTGCTACTATATGCCGAGGGCACTCGCTTTACTCCTGAGAAACTCAAGGCCAGTCAGAAGTTTGCGCAAGAGAGAGGTCTCCCGGTATTAAAACATCATCTAACTCCACGCACAAAAGGCTTCACCGCCAGTATTCCACACATGAGAGGCAAAATAGGCGCTATATATGATGTGCAGTTGGCATTTAAACTTAGCGAAGCTGTAAAACCAACGATGACGAATCTTCTTATAGGAAATAAAGTTGAGGCACATATGTATATAAACAGAATCCCTCTGGAAGAGGTTCCTGAAGGTGAACAAGCTGCTGCGGAATGGCTTCATAGGATCTATCAAAAAAAGGTGATCGAAAAGAACAATACGATATCGTTGATCATTAATATAATTTTTTTTACAAGCTTTTACCAAATTGTTATCAATTTTCAGGATCGTATGGCAGAGAGTTTTAATCAGACAGGCGATTTCTTCGCTACCAGCGGTATACCTAGGACGGATTTATTTAAACTAGAGAGAAGATATTATTCTCTTATCAATACTGTGTTCTGGGCGGTAATCGTACTCGTTCCCATGCTCTATTATTTAGTGAAACTCTTATTGTCAGGCTCGACCATCTACTTCTTCATGGGAGTTGGAATAATAGGTTTATGTAAGTCTGACTCAATGTACTTCGTTTTTATTTACATATAGAAAATCGTATGTCAATACATATGGCTGAACGATATTAAATTTTAATTAATGATTCTCATTAACTCTGTCCTTATTGTGATTACAGTTTTCCTCTTAATGCACAAAACCATTGGGATGTCTGAAATTAGCAAGAGCTCGTCGTCGTACGGAGCTGCGGACGCCAAGAAGGACAAGTGAATTTTTTATTTAAAACGCCTCGGAGCGGTGGGGACTAATAACGTCGTACCAATATTCCAAATTGCTCTCTGCAAGGTGACAGTGAATTTTCTCACATTTAATAATGTGCATAACTTGACCTTTGTTTCCGCGTGTGACCACATGGACTTTGGCTATGTTCAGCATAGACTAGAGATAGACCTACTTGGTATTATTGCGTAACGTATATGAGAAGTGTTTTTCCGTTAACACACACATACATATATTTTTTTTTTCTTCCCTTTTCGTAACTATGGAGATTGTTATTGTTGAATAAATAACTGTTTAATCCCAATCGTATAGATATCAATAGACTTTTTTTTGAATACTATTTTAGATTGACTTGCCGTCAGTCACGATTAAAAAACAAAAAAAAAGAAACCGCAGTACTTTCTCAAGAGTCTCGCTACTCGTCGCAAGGAAATAAATTTCATTATACAAAAATGTTTCCTTAGATCATTTCGCAATGACCCTGCAGAAATGTTGTCGTTTTTGCCATAAAAGGAATGCTATAAGACCGATTAACTTTTGTCCTTAGGATGGCTTGATTCGTGATGCTTTTCTTGGTAACCGCCAAGGGGTCTGGCTGTGTATTGAACCATTCTGAGTTTTCCTCTTGCATCATAATAACCGTAATGTCCTTTTATAGTACCATCCTTAAGACGTTCCTCCAATCTGTAGTGTCTGTTTTTTCTGTGAACCAGGAATCAACATAATGAGTATCATTGATCCTGGTTAAGATATGTTATTATGTCTAAAGATACTTCATTGACTCACCCATTTCCTGTGTCGAAGCCAAAGATGTAAGTTTTTGGACCTTCGTGTCCATGAATATGAAATTGTACTCTGTCACCATCCGGTGACAATTCTAATGGATTATTAGGCTTTTTCTTAACCTGTTGTTCCTCCGTAGCCTCATCTTTAATCTCCGATGTGTCCTGGTAAGAAATTATGCTGGATATTAATATACAGAAGATACATCGGAGAGCAATATAAACTTACTTCCATTTGATTCTCAGGTGCATGATCTCGTATGTATTTTATTTCCTTATCCTCTGTTTTGTCTTTCTCTTTAATGTTTAATTTTTGATTCAATAATTTTTGCCTTGCTCTATTTTTCCTTGCTCTCAGCAAATTTCTGATCAACTTTCGCTTTTCCATGCTATACAAATTTCTATCCTTTTCCGATACTGTTGGTGGTTCCAGATATGGGGATGGTACCTTCGGATGAGAATGAACCGGACCATTTTTTGTTTCAGCTGTAAAGATATCAGGATCCTCGACGATATCATCGTTATGCCTATACCGTTCACTTCGATGATTTAATCCACCGGGTAAGAAATTTCTTTCCTGGTGAAGAAATCCACGCTTCAAGTATTCCTTTGCTTCCTGATCGCGACTATTCTTTTCTCTATCTGTTATTTTGTTCTTTAAGACCACCTGCTCCGGGGTATAATAGAATACGTATCGCGGTGTATTTTTATCATTACTTTCCAAGATCATTGGATCCTTGGATTTCAACCATGGAAACATTTCTTTTATCTCATCCAGTGATAAGGTAGCAATGTTGGGATATGCCTGAAAGGACATATCAGATGGATACTGCATCTTTTCTGGAATCTGATTCTGCAGTGGCTGCGCTTGCAGTCTTATTGCAAAAATGAAGACACCCAGGATCAGCTGAAAGCATCAAGAAAAGTCTTGAAATTAAAGTGCTCCATTAATTGACAATGTACAATTGGAATTCGATAAAATCAAGAAGATCTATAAGCTGGAGCAATATTGGAATTCTTACAGAAGTATAGATATTTCGCCGGCTGATACCGTTTTACTACTTTCACACTTCTTCACGGTCCACTGATCCTTTTCAATCATATAAACTATCAAGCCTTACTTTATCAATCCCTGCTGAGTGTTGCATTCGCTATAACTGTAACGATTAGGTATTTCACAAGAGATCTCGTTATAGAAAGCTGTACGTGAAAAAAAAAACAGTAATGTTTTTTATCTTTCGCACTGTCTAATAATCTTTTTTTTTCTCATTATACTCTTTCGATTTGTCCCACCGTCTAATGTGTTGCGTGGTACTTTCATAAACGTGAAAGTTCAACCATGTCAAATTGATATCCATACACTCATGCTATAATCTATCACTCGCATAACTTAATATATAATAAAAAATTAGCACGCGTACACTAACAGTTAATTATATACATGTAAATACACTTTTAAGTTCTACACTTATAATTAAAAAGTGTTAAGCACAGTCAAATAGTTATAGCCAAGCCGCAACATCGGTGTCACATTCAAGGGACTCTTTTATGGTGAAACTCGTAAAGAGATGGCCCTCTCAGAAAGACACTGACTTTACGGCTCAATTATATTTAGAATTATTACAGTAGATTTGTACAGTTAAGATTTTTCATTGCTTCGTACAATTTCATTAATTTATAATGACTTAATTTAAATGTCACGTTACTGTTTCATCTTTAAAATTAGGCAATAAACTTAAATTTTACTCACTATATTTTTGGTACACGTCATGTTTACCATCGAGAGGTGTGAATTGGACTGAGACACGCTTCACGATCTGATATGCCCCCATGAACAAACTCTCTCTTATTCTTTAGCACGCTACTGATAGGTTTTCTCTGGCACTCATTGTCAGTAGGTACCAATAGGTATTGATTTACCTAAATTATAAGTGGAACCAAATACCGTTCCCCCACGCTGGACCAGGTATCGCTGCGAAATTGAAAAAGAAAATTGCAAGTATCTTACGCGAGTGACATTGCGCAGAGACTTTCAATTTCTTTGACTTTCAGATTGCCTCTACAATAACTAATCTACAAGAGGATCCCTAATTGATTATGCTACCGAGCTATGAAGGGGATGGATGAAAAAGAGTACAAGAAGATGACCACGAGGGACCCTTTCAATTGAATTGACAATGGATCCAGTGCATCTGGTTTTTTACACGAATAGAAATTTGCATTTGGATCAATTAATTTTGGATTTTAAGTACATTCAAATGGGACAGGTTGATGCGGTAAATGGACCGCATCTCCATCCGGTATTTATATCTCTCGACAAAGACATGAAAACAATTCAGGATGCATTTAAAATGTCACTCCTATTCAACCTATTCGGTCATGGTAATCCTAATTTACGGGTAGACAATCATTCATAAAGTTATTTGTTCTTCTGTAGTAAAGTTCGTCAGACTCGTATCGATCGTGAGTCAGTGAGGATCGCAAAATGAAGCTTTTAACTTTGTGCTTCTTTGCTTGTCTTTTGGGTTTCTTAATTGATTGTGGAACGGTAGGTTTATTATAGGAAGTTTTTTGTCTTTTTGTGTTGGATTATTTAATCACAATTTATATTGTTTAACGTAGTGTACGTACTTCTCCATCTCTTAACCAGCCTTGTAGGACTTGTGATATCTTATCCTTGATTCTTTTTTTTTTTCCAGGCTTTAAAATGTCGAACGGGCAGTCAGCAAAGCGATGAACAGTTCCGTAAGATTATGCAAACTTGCCGTAAGCGACACTTGGGTAACGTGAAACTTGAGAGGGATTTTGCGAGTTCGAGCGAAACTGATAGCTCTGAGGACGATGCAGGATCTGATGAGAGTATATTTGATAAGAAATTTATCTTTGGTCGTAATGGAGGAAGCGAAAGGAACTCTAGTGGTGTGGATGACAATAAGAAAAACGGGTAATTGAATTTTAGAGAAATAAAAATATTTCACTGTATATTGTATTAGAAATTTATTATCAGTTTGCATATATAATTTATTCTCTTTGATAATTCATTGGAATTAACAATCTAATATTTTCATAGGAATTTCAACGGTATGCGGCAGAACAGACAAAATTGGAATAGCAAATCAATGGCTTATAACAATACAAGCGATACTGGTAATAGAATGCGAAACTCTACTGGAAATATGAATCAGAGAAATTCAATGAATACTAGAAAAATGGACAATGATCAGTTGCATTCTTATAATAATCAAAAGTACGATGATCGGCATGATCAAGCGGTGAGAACTTAGTATATGATTTTTGTAATAATTAGAAACTGGTTAACCAGTCTCGCAGATAATTGATTTATTTAATAATAATTTTTTCACCGTGTTACAGTGCGTTATACAGTGCTTCTTCAATAAACTCAATCTGGTAAGAGTAAAAATAACTATTGTATATATTGTCTCTTTTTATTTATCTCTTTTTGTACGTTTCTGCATGGCGACGTATCTAGGTTGACCAGAAAGGATTTCCAGAACGTATGGCAGTTACCAATATAATGTCACAGAATATACATGACCCGGAATTGCGTAATTTCATTGAAGAGTCTGTAGTGGATTGTTTCCGTTATCTTGATATGGATATGAATAAAGAGAAGTGTCAATTCTCTCAGAATCTCTTGGGTTGTTTGGCTGACAAAGGACGAGAAGTGAGTGTGATAAACTATATTTTTAATAGCATCAATCTTGTTTTGATTTATTCTTTTAGAAATGCGACGATTGGGAGGATCAGTAAGAATAACAGAAGATCCTCAATTTGTTACTCACAAATTATTGGATCAGAAATTTTAACGATTATGGTTGTGGTATTATGATAGTATATTTAGGGATGTCTGGTACGTCTTTAATTATAGTATATCAGAAATATGTATATTATATTTGAAAAGTTTTTAAAAATAAAAATCCAGATAGGTATTAGCGCAATTATCATTTATTAACTTACAAATGTTAGAAGCAAAATATTGTTCGCTTTTCCCAATAACAGAATAATCTGACCAATTTGTACTCTATATACAGAATGAAGTAATTGCATTACTATAGCTTAAAACACATCGTAGCGACGTACGCTTTACAATACTTTATACAAAGGCACCAATTAATTAATTAATTAAAGGGCTCAAGTTTATTAAAGTTAATATAAAATCAGTAATATACTTTATCCATTAAGGGAACAAAAAGAGTTTAACTCTAACTCAGCATATCTTCCTGTGACATACCATTACTGTGTTTAAAAAGGGAAAAAACTATGTATCTCAGATTTCTATTGATCTTATATACTTAACGATCATTACTTTTAAGAACCCATATATGGATTATAAGGTTAATAGCTTCTAATTTTTTTTGTACAGTAACAGTTTGCAGTTTTTACTTTCGTTTTTTTAAATCTTCAAAACGCTTCATTAAATCGTCGAAGTCTATGTCGTCATTTTCTGGTGCAGTTGGGGGCTCGTTGTCCACGGGAACTGCAGGTAAATCAGGAAGCTGGAAATCATTCATTGGCATCTTGGACCTTGGTTGAGGTTTTGGTTTTTGATCAGACTGTAGATATAAATAGTGTAATGTATAGTTTGTATAAAATTAATTTTTGTGGCTATGAAATTTCTTCAAGAAACTTACCTGCTTGTTTAAATCTGGCGGGAATGAGTCGTACGGAGGAGGCAGATCATCTTCCTGAAATTTATGTTAGTAACGAGTGGAAAAAATATTTGTTAGTGATACGTCTACAGAATTATGCTTACAGGTTTATTCACATTTGCATTATCCAATGGAATATTATAAGAAAACGCAGCTGGATTAAATGCATTATTTTGATCTTTTCCTGTCATAGGAGGAGCAGCAGGATTTACAAAACCAGCAGCAGGTATCATTGGTTTTTGAGGACCCTACATTGGTAATAAAAATGTATAGAAGAACGAGATTATAAACAAAAAGAATATTGAAAGGAATGTAGAGGCATAAAGTACCATCATATTAAAATTAGAACCACCATCAGGCAATGCTGGAGGCTGAGGAAAACCTATGAAACCTAATGGTTGTGGAACACTGCTACCACCTACAGCTAGATCTAAATTGTTTGGTAGTTCGCCTCCACTATTTCCTATATCAATCAACAATGCATCCTGTCCCTCAGCCATAACTTGAGGATCAGGTTCATATTCTACATTGTAATTCTTTGCTATTTCAATAAGATATTTTTCCACAAGTAATTTTGAAGGTGACTGCACGCTCATTTTGTGCTTCAATTTTTCTGAAATAGACTGCACAGCCTCCTCTCTGCAAGCCTCTGTATACTGTTTACCATACTTGGAACTCAATATATCAGAAATAACTTTCATCTCCTGTACATCGGTTTGAATACGTGGTGCAGCCCATATTATCGTAGAGATAGCTTCAGCCAGTCCATCATCCAAATTTCTACGAAGAACAGTAATTAGAAAAACTTCTTCAACTTAACGCCTTAAATAATACATACTTCATTTGTTGAATTAAGCCAAATCTTGCCAACAATAAGTCACAATACATTTCTAATAATTCCATAGCTTCAACCATGTAGTCTTCTCGTATAATATACTCAACCCTGATCCTGGCTCTTTCAACTTTCCCAGCAGCAATATAATCAGCAATTTCCTTTCTAGCTTTTTGTGCCAATTCCGTCTTCTTTTTTTCCAACAACTTTAACCTGTTTATCGCCAATCTCAAGTGTGTCTTTAGCTTCGTATAATTCGGACCGCTTGCAAACATTTTGATTAATTTTTATAACCGCCAATTACGTGTCGCAAGCTTGAGAGATTCGTTGATACTGTTAAATGCTTAAATGCTTATCGCGCGTTAAAATTTCTTATTAGGCGATGAGTAATTCACAAAAATGACAGTTCTCTATGGGAGTATCACACCTATCATATATATACCATATTACAAGAATAGCCTACGCCGTTGACTATCAGCACGGTGAAGCTGGTAAAGTAATTTTCATAGTAACCGACATATAGAGACTAGATCGGCAAATAGATTTTGGTCGCTCATTGCGTATGAAAACATGAAAACAGCATCTTCGGTAACTGTATAAATTCTCTAGCAGCTTTTCATCTAGAGCGATTCTACTGGAAAACAAATAGATATTTTATATAAAGAACACAAAAGACTGTCACCTAATCTTTACAAGGCAACTTTTTTTTATTCCCCCATTGTTATTTAGACAGCTCTTTTCGTATCATCGAAATTCAAAAAAAGAGCGGGAAAAATGAACTGGTTTCTGTTTATAAATTGTATAGAAAGATTATTAACATCGGTTAATGTTGTTACACTTGATAAGAGATTTGATTAGAAACTTAAAAATTAATCTAACAAAAATCGTAAATGGAGACGTAGAATAGAGAATGTGGAATAGTTAAAAATTCCATGCCATTTTAAGAAGTTTCCACTGGCTGCATTGGTGAGAAAAAAAAACGTTCACGTAACATTCTATATTTTCTTGTTCAATTGTTGGTATACTTGGTCATACTTCCGTCCGCTTCATCACGTTGCCTTGCGCTCTCCTTACTGCTCCTTACGGCCTGTAAGATCATAGGCCACTGCTGCTGTGCGACGTAAAAATTAAATTTTCTTTACGGATTCTTGGAACTTTTCAGTCTTTTTAAACGAAATGGCCGAGAATAAGCTTTACGAAATCCTTGGTGTATCCAGGGGTGCTGACGAGCAAACGATAAAGAAGGTAAAGGATCAAAGTACTTTACACCCTGTTCATGCATGGAATAAAAACACTTGAATAGTTTGGCGACTCCGCCGAGGCCAATTTAATTCTAAGAGTCATTGAACTTTTATCATTATAAAATTTGCAATTCAATCTTTGGACCTAAATCCTTTAATTATGGTTATTATGTAATACTGATAAAAAAGTACTATTCATGCTTTAGTTACACGTGATGCATAATATAACGTCGATAAGTTATTATGAAATCGTCCATTGTTATTTCACTAATGTTTTAGTAGAATTACTATCACCCTCGTCTTCATATAGTTTTTGTTTTACATTTACTTTGTATTTTTTTTTTATTATTTGCGGCTTTGTTCTTGCAAAATCTTTTATTTTTTTTAAAAACTATTTTATCCTCTTTATTTTTGCAGTCTTATAAGAAACTCGCCAAGGAATTTCATCCTGATAAGAATCCTACTGCAGGAGATAAGTTTAAGGACATTTCATTTGCTTATGAAGTATTATCCGATTCCAAGAAACGTCGAGTCTATGATCAATATGGCTTGAAAGGTGTTCAAGAAGGAGTCGGTGAGGGAAGAATGTCTACCGATGACATTTTTTCTGACTTGTTTGGATGTGGAGGTGGTCTCTTTGGAGGTCTGCATTGCTACCATGCTGTAATTGTAACGATTTTTTAATTATATGATTATGTTTGTTATCAAATACATTTTTTATTTCAAGGCTTAGCAGGGTTTGGCGGAGGTATGGGGAGAAGAAAGCCAATGCGTGGTGAAGATACAGTTCATCACTTGAAGTGCGTACTATAGTTAGATACAGAATTTAAAAAAATTATTCATTCTCTAATTTTTTGTTTCCCACATTGTCATTAGAGTTACATTGGAAGATATGTACAATGGTAAAACCACTAAGCTGCAACAAAGTAAGAAGGTTAAGTGCAGTGCCTGTGGAGGGTAAGTAAGCAGCCCATAGAATTTTTGTTTTTAGCATTCTTATTTAAAATATTTCTTTTCAAAATAGATTGGGGGGTGCAGAAGGTGCTGTCGTGCGATGCAGAGGATGCCGAGGAATTGGAATGAAGATAGTATTAAGACAACTTGTTCCAGGTCTATCTCAACAGATTCAAACTCCTTGTGAAGACTGCCAGGGTACTGGTGAGGTTATAAATGAAAAAGACAGGTGCACTACCTGCAATGGCAAGAAAATTATTAGCGAGCAAAAAATTTTGGAAGTTCACATAGATAAAGGGATGCAGAATAATCAGAAGATATTATTCAGAGGTACAATGTGAATTATTAAATAAATAGCTAATATAAAATATACTTAACATATAATTTTCTAACAGGAGAGAGTGATCAAATGCCAGGTTGTCAAGCTGGTGACGTTGTCATATTACTTCAACAAAAACCGCATGATGTTTTTCAACGAAATAATGATCATTTGCATATGACTACAAAAATCGGATTAGCTGAAGCTCTGTGTGGAATGGATATAATAGTACGTCACCTAGATGGCAGACATTTACACGTTAAACACCCTGCTGGTCATATTATCCGTCCGGGCGATATCAAAGCCATTGCTGGGGAAGGTATGCCGCAGTACAGAAATCCATTCGAAAAGGGAAATCTGTACATAAAGTTTGAGGTCACTTTCCCTGAGGATCACTTTGCTAGCGAACAAGTATTAAAGGTAATGTATAATAAAAAAAGAAATTAATTATATCTTATAGAAAATGTACCTTCATATTGTTATTATTTCTTTCAGCAACTTGAATCTGTTTTCCCCCCAAGGCCAAAACTTAAAATACCTAAGGATTCCATGGAAGTTGATTTGGAGGAGTATGATCCTGATCACAATACTTCATCAAGTCGCACAGGAAAGTCTTACTCTTCGGATGAGGATGAAATGCAAGGCCAACCTGGCTTGAGTTGTGCACAGCAATAAGTCACAAATTATTCTACTAAAAGTCCATGAAGAATTCCTCACGATTAATGAAATAAGTACCTAAATCCTAATCAAATGAATGAATTATCACCAACATCCGTAAAGGACACTTGTAACGAGATCATAGACCACTTTATGTACCCTCCAAATATTCAGGATAATGTTTATATAATTATTTAAGTATAAACAGTGAAAACTGCCAATCTGCTTTCAATATGGACAGTCAAAGGATCGTTTTCATTACTCGATACTTTGACAGACTAACTATAGTTAGTTATATAAAATTATTTAATTTTGTCATTGGAAAATATAACTTTCCGCATGTAGGTTTGACCATTGATGAAAGCGATATGAATATAGACATTTTATTTAGAAAATATCAATACAAATAATATAATGTCTGTATTCGTCAAATTATAATCATCTAGGATCAATGCTACTGTATCTAATTGAAAGATAGTTTTTCGGAGTGCCAATGTGGTGTTCCAAAATGGTGGTGTAGAACAATTATTATAAGAGTTGCTCCTTTTCGTACAATTATGAACAATTAAAATACTGACCTCTTCTAAGTGACATAATTAGTAAAAGGTGCCAACAAGGATGAGTTTTCTTTTTTTAAGAAAAATTCTTGCTCCATGACCAATCGAATGGCTCAATTACTAACAGTTACGAGGAGCAAGACAATCATTAATATTAGACATGCTCTGCATGAAACTGAATTACATTTTTTTATAGAGATGACAACAATGACCTTTTTTAAAAATAATTTTCACATGAATTGGGACGAAGTATCAATAAAATCTTATAATAAAAAGTATAAGGTCTTCAATTTTAAAAAATCAGTAAAAATTCTTAATTTTGAATCGATTGTAATCGACAGTGAATGCGTTCGAGATTTCATTGCCAATAAATCTCTGAACGTCTCCAAATAATATAATAGAACATAATTCGAAGTATGTCATAAAGAAAGAAGAACAATGATAAATCAAGAAGTCTATACAGTAATAATTTGGTCTAAAAGCTCAAAGTCAACCTTCAGAATATTTCCTCTAGTAAGTACAAGCCATAATCCTAATCCAAATGAGTCAATTAAAAAAAAATCAATACTCCTTTACCAGGGCATAATTCATATTCAACTAACCCCCTGCTAGCAAGACAATACCCTACTGGAGCATGTCTTTTAAAAAGAAAGAACAATTACCAAATAGAAATCATTAAACTAAGACAAGAACAGTGAAGATTGAATGAGTGAAAAATCTCAAGGATCTAATAAATCCTGGACTGATCTACAAATAAGTTTAATACAGCAAATAGAAGTACCACACCAGGATATTCTCAATCATCCTCATATGTCCCTGGAGCATACATAAATGCTCAATGGCTAAAAACTTTAGCTTCGATCATGCTCTGCTCTACAAGAAAGCAAGAAAATAGGACGCCTCTCCATGGTGTGGACTCCAGTTGGCTGCAAGGAAAACGTGGCGGACGATGGGTCCGCGGGCAGAGAGGAGAGCGAGGTAAAAAGAAGGAGAAAGGAAGAGGAGTGAATTCGATTCGACGTTGCTCTTGGTTTCTGTCTACTCCTCTTCCTCCTCCTCAGCCGCCATCACCATCCCCTTTGTCTCCTTCTTATCCCGCATCCGATATTGTCGCTCACCGCCAAATTACAGAATTTTGTCTGCAGCTTGCGTGTGCCTGAAATACTCTGAATATTCGTATTCGATAACAATAGCCTTTATACGATATTGTACTCTGCACGTGACATGGCACGACAGACAGCAGACTACCATATTTACTAGCAGGTTATGCCAGCTGCGATTACGTATTTCTCCCCAAGTAATTCTTAATTGTTTAATCAAGGTAAAGATACGATAAATAAAAATTTAACAATTACATAGAATTGGTATCAAGCTGTGAGACTTTTTACAACAGTAACCACAAGTAGTCAGTTATCATTCTGTTTTGTTACATAGGAAAAGAAGTTTCAAAGGGAATTGGAATCTTCAAAGAAAATACAGACCACTCGACGCCATTGTCTGTTTCATGGGATTGCATGGGATGGGCTTGCTGCAGGTCCTGCTAAATCTGTCTTACCAACGATTTTCCCTCTGCTTATAGTCAGGTTTAAGAATTGTGGACAGTGATGAATCAAAGAGTACCTGTATTCTTGCTCAGGATCTTATCTACAAGGACAGAGATCTTTCATACTCTGATCTACTATCATACTTGAAGCAATGGATAGCTACTTGTATAAAACAACGAAAATAAAGAGATGCACTGATATTATAGCACTCGTTTTATTGGACAAGGCGAAGATGATGGCTTTAAGAGAAACAGTGACGCTATCGGCAAGGTCTCTTAATCTATATAAATATTTGCAAAGGTTCATCAGCTATACTGACAAGAGATTTCACATATACCAATTGTCAGGATACTACATGTCGTAAATTATTTGAATATTGTGGTTGGTTCGATCGGACGGCGACTATTGATTACTAATATCTTGATATAAGCTGAGCGGAAGAGGTCAGGTAGATGTCGCCCGGTAGAACCTCTTTTTTGTTGGCAACAGGATTCAGAGGCGAGGTACCACGTTATTCATGTATTTACTACTTATGCTTAACCTTTATATATTCTATCTGTATTAATACAGAGAGGTGTAGCAGAGCGTGTTTCTGGTATTTCAAAGCGTCCCGTTCTACGTTTCCACGCGACGCTCTCGAAGGACTCCCGAATTAGACGCACCAGCATTTGTGGAAGGAGACCCGGCCGTCAGTAGTTTCCCCTGTGGATTGCAATAGATTTGACTACACTCCCTGAGCGATAGTATCCGTATCTGAATACGTAGATATACAGAACCAGCCAGCAGCAACTGTAGGCATAGCCTGTTGAATCTATGTATAATATTTAAGACAATGTCTTTTTAATGAGATAAGATGCCAGAATGGTGTACAGAGCCGTAAAGGCTAAAGATATGACATACACATTTGTCACCTGATAGTTCTGGATGAACGTCAGATTAGTATAATAAGAGATTAAAGCAGTTTAATCTCATCTGTGAGTGATGTTACTGAGACAGAGATACTTCAAGTGAACCGGAAGTCAAAGATATAGAATTCTTTATTTCTGTGCTATATTGCCTGAAAGATAAATTACTAGTTGGATTCAATTACGGAGAGGTTGAGTTTGCTGTTGCGTCAGAACGCGCTTGGAGAAGATGCTGTGGAAATGGGCGGACAAACAAGAAGAGTGACGAAATCGATGATATTATCGATCGGACAACGATGTAGCAGCGCAATGCGACTGAAAGCCAGTACCTCATAATGCTGCATTAAGAATTAAAATAGGATTCAGATGAAGCGATTGCTGTAATTAGCTAATAAACTTATTGCATGCTGTAACAATGCTCAGTTTAACGGAGTTAACCGGACAATGCCGAGTACAGGCAGAGAGCTGATTAAGTCGCTGGGCATCTCTCGCTAACGACGTTTCTCGTCATCTCCAGGAACTGTAGGTTACATTCTTAGATACTATTGGTCACTGTGTTACTGAAGTGGACGTTACGAAAAAAACGTAGGAACGAATTATAGACTATTTGAAGAACGAAAAATATTTTTTCTTGTTACAAAACAGATTCCAATGAGGACGATATAAATAATCTGTGCGATTATGATATATGATATATGTATAAATAATTTAGGGCATTGACGATTCCAGGTATATTGGCTACGTAGAGAAAGGATTCTTTGGAGCATCCGTTAAGGAGAGGATCCTTAAACACCATGGTCGCTACTACAAACTAAAGAATACTCTAGCTGAGGTTCTTGGTGAAATAGAGGATCCTGTGACGACACACATCGACCTGATAGACGAGTAGAAGGAGGTGGTAGACGAACAGGAGGAGGAGAAAGAGGTAGTAGTATCATCGGCAACGGCGATTCATACGGAGCGCAAGGTGGACAGGATTAACTGCAAACGACGTCAGAGAGGGGGGGAGGGGAGAACGATAGAGTGAGAGAGACAAAGAGAGAGCGAGGTAACATAGCGAGAAAAAGAGTAAATGACCAAGAGAAGAATATCAAAGAAAAAAATATTCCAATAGCATAAAGGAAGAAGAAGAAGAAGAGTCAGTCAACAAAGAAGAACAAGAAGAAGCTGGGAGTGTGAACAGTTGTCTTCGGTGGGGTTGGTATCTAGTAGAAAATAAGCTCAAGGAAGTAGCCTGGAGCAGGGATTTTACAGTAGGTGTGGGCAGAGAAGGTAACCCAAACGAGGGCATCCAGGCAGGTAGGCATCTCGGCAGTCAGGCAGCCAGCCAAGTATTTCATCAGGCAGCTATAAAGGAGGAAACATCAGGCAGGCAATACATACAAGTAAACAGGCAGGAAAACAGGAAAGACGGAAGACATAGTCAAGTCAGACAGGAAGACTTGCCGAGTGGAAGAAGGAGAGACGAAGGGAGAGAGCTAGTTGGCTGATGAGGGCGAGGGCGAGAGCGAGGGCGAAGGCGAGTGAAGCAGCCAAGGAGGCAGAGCTGTGACGGGTCGGAGGGAAAGGAAGGGGAGGCGCGAGAGACCAGAATCAGAATCGGAATTGCAGATGGCGCCCGACTGCGCCACTTCGCCATCGCCATCGCCAGTCAAGTCATCCGGGCGGTCGGAGGGAGGGACAGCCAGCCAGACGACCTGCTTGCTTGGTCCGTTCCGTTCCATCGGCGCTCATTCAGCGCCGATGAGACACTAGCACCACGGTAAAACTAGCGTCGCGGAACTCTTGCGCGGGAGACGCGCGTCTCTCTTCGTCGTGCTGTCCGGACGTTCGACATCAGAGTGCCGAGCAGTGCTGAGAGGACAACGTGGGCCTCGAGTGGCTGGCTGACAAGTAGGCAGACGGGCAGGTCGTAGGGCGCGTACGTTAATGTACACACCATCTACAAGAGCGAGAGAGAGAGAGAGAGAAAGAGAGAGAGCATAAGGAATAGAAAGCGAGAGGGAGCTGGCGTATGGGTGGGAGAGAGAGGGAGAGAGAGAGACACGCGTCGCCATTGCTACGATCATTCGGCCGGACTCGAGCGAGCGCGAACAAGAGCTGGAGGAGGAGACAGAGGTGGAGGTTTGTTTGCTTCTTAGTTCGCTATCGAGCCACCGACCGGTCTCTCCGGCGTGTCGCGTTCTTTCCTGTGATCCGAACTAACTGCTCGGGCACGCTCGGTGGTTCTTGCCGGGGCGCCGACTTCTCAACCGGAAGTCGACTGATACTGTGGTCCGAGGAGAAACGGAACTCGAGGCGCCGCTCTCGTCAATGGCGGAGAGGCAATCTTCTTCAGCGTCCCGTTCTGAGTCAGACGGTGGTGGTCTCCTTTATTACCAGTGTCCGGCTGGCTACCCGTAGTGAACCTGTACGCGCCTCCTGATCGTTTGAAAATCGACTGACGGATCGTGTGAGTCCACCTACTGCTCCTCGCCATCGACGGCAGGACTCTTCTTGTTCTTCTTCTTCTAGCATAGTGTCACTCATGTCCCAACCTCTGGGTTAACGGAAACGGAAGTCGTTACCACTGTCGAATATTGGACATTGATCTATACCGAAACTATAACTGTAATAATTTTATTCCTTTTTCTTATTTCATGTTATATTAATCATAGCGTTATCGATTTAACATTTAATCATTCCTTTGGATCTCGATAACGGTTGGGGAATTGGTGCAGGTGTAGTTTTATCAGTCAGCCAATAGTGTTACAAGATGATGAGCCGAGGGCTGGACGAAAAACGGAAGTCATCGGGTTCTTGATCGAACAGTTAAATTGCAATATGAATTCATCTAGTATTTTGATATTGTTAATGTTGTCAATACATTTTCTAAATATTCTTACTATGCATCACAACGCCATATGGTATGCTTTAGATAATACAAAATAATGTAGATCAATATTGTTCTTAATTTATTGAGTACGACTTCCGGTATGGATTGTTCGGCGTCTACGTTAAGTATAATCTTATCAAATCCAAGAGCTGTAGTCTGAAGAGCTATCGCGTTTCTTTAGAACTTCATAAATGTGTTTAATGTATCGGATGGAAATGTTTTCTTTTTTCAATAATTCCATATAACACTTTTCACTGTAAGTTTGATGGTACTGCAGGGCTCGACGTAAAGAGGAAATGTTAATGATTGTAATAACGTGGTCGAATTTATCTAAGAAAAAGAGAATTATGTCAGAATGAAAGAAACGGAAATCATGCCAGTCTCGTTAAAGTCTTACGTTCCCTTAGACAGAGGTTTTTGTATGAAAAAATGATGCGCGGAGTAAGGATACGTTGCGCAAGCGGCTTTGACGTTCTCTGGGAAAACACATCGGACGTGGATTATCACCGGAAGCCGTCCATTTTCAGAGCATAACCGGCAGCACGATGATTTCTTGTCGCGCGTTGTATTTTCCATTATACTCGCGTTTCCTTTGACCATTGTTGTAGTCGGTTGTAAATACTTGTACTGCTTGTACGATTTTTAACTGATCTGGTTATCTATAGCCGAAAATTACATTTGCTAGGGAGTTGTGGTGAACGAGACCTAACCAAGATGTCAGGACGACTTCCTCGGCTGCGTGCGCTACGTCCTCGACCTCAGCAACATCTTCAGAATACACCAACACCTACGAGGACTGAGTCTAGATATAACAAGGAGGAGGAAGAGGAAATTAATGACGAAGAGGACGAGTTGTTGGTTGAAGATGAGGAGGATATTGAGGGGGGAGTGGATGAGGAAGAGGAGGAAGAAGATGAGATTATTGATGAACAGGAACTGGAGGAGCAGGAGTCTGTGAATGATGATAGATTTAAGAGTGATGAAAGTGAAAAGAGACTTGTTATCAAAGAGGAACCTGGGGAAATTGTTACTGAGGAACCGGAGGACTCTGAAAGGAATTATGAGTGTAAAACCTGTAACCCACCTAAGGGTTTATCCAATCTAAAAGCTTATCTTGCACATCTTAAGACTGAGCATAAACAAAAGGTGAGTATATTTTATTTGGCTATTTACTCATTCTTGGTTATTGATTTTATAACTTTTTTTTACAATTTTGCTAGAATCTCTTGGTCTTCACTGGCCAGTTTTATGAGGAATGCTATTTTATTGAGATTGCTAACTCTTCGATGAGCTCTTTTTAATCATTTAGTCATTCAATTTCATTCGCTGCAAGTATCAATACTTCTTTTTATAATATATCTATACTGGTTTCTCTTGCTATTAACTTTTAATAATTGTAAATCATTATGATTTACGTTCACATTCTGTTCTCTGACTATTGATTCGTTTTCTTTGTATAGGTCAAGTGCTATGAATGTCCCCACTGCGAATTTGTTTGTCAGCACGTAAAGAAATTACAAAGACACTTCCGTGTTGCTCATGAGGATCTTCAGGACAAGGTTGCAGCTGAATCCGCGGAAAGAAGTCGCTGTCCAATGTGTGCTCACATTGCAGCCAACCCTCAGGATCTCGAAACCCATCAAAGAGTCCATCACTTGAAACGACGTTTTTTCAGATGCGCCAAGTGTTCCTACGTAACACACGTTCGTGCTCGTTATACAAAACATGTTAAATATCATTCGATGCCAATGATAAAGTGCGACGCTTGCGATTTTCGTACTCCATACAAGGTCAGTTAATTTTTGTCAACATTCCTTGCTTGACATTTTGCACAAACTCCATCATAATTTTAGTTCGAAAGCATATGTAATAACCTTATTTCTTATTCAATTCTTGTAGTGGAATTTGGATCGTCATACACGCAATCATGGTGGAGGTGGAGCCTTTCAATGTAGAGCCTGTAATTTTACAGCAGACATTCGCCAAAGTTTAACAGTACACGAAACCAATCATCATGAGCCTCCTGTAGGACGAACTCCCCGCAAGATGAACACACCTTTTGAACGCAAACCTCGTAATAGTCCAAAGCGTTATAACCAGGTCAGTAAGAAAGTCTACAAATTATTTGGATAAAGAGATAAGTATGAAAACTTATTGGACATTGTTATTAAATGCTACAGGTGGGTGCAAGTGATTTTCGAGATACAGCGACTGGGTCGAACAATCCGGAAAAACTGAAGTCTGGCAGTCCGGCTAAGTCTTTATCTCCAGAAAAAAACTTAAGCTCATCCGAGGACAGAAGAAGTGCCATTGCCGGTGCAGAGTGCATCGCCCTCAAGTGCGAAGAGAAAGGTTGCCAATTCATCACCGCCTGGGACTCGAAGATGCAGCGACACTTGGCAGAATCTCATTCTCAGAACGCGGCAAATAAACCTAAGAAACCATTGCCTATGCTAATACCACTGAGTCCCGTAAGCAACGCCAAAGCTAACAATGCTGGAGACAGTGGTCCGGGTACGACCTTGCTGAAGGTTCCCCGGGTTAGAGTAAGACCAGAATTAGCTCGAATCGCACGTGATACAGAAATGGCACGGCTATATGGAAGCAAAGAAGTACGTTCGCTTGATCATCAAAAAATAGTTAGTACCTCAGTGAATATTAAAATGTCTAAATTAATTTCAATATTAAATAATGAAAATCATATTTATTAATTACTAGCAGGCGTCCGAGCTGAAGAAGGAGGCTGGTACGACAGATTCCTTTGAGAAAAAGAACGCCTCCTTCTTCGACAAACTGAAGGAGAGACTGATGACGACTTCCGGGAACAATGGGATAGCTGAGGTGGCCGTAAGTAGCCAGAATGATTTGAAGTGTTGGTGTACCTTCGAAGCGAGTAGCCTCGAGGAGCTGACCAGTCACAGACGGACTCATCACACTGCTCTCAGTGTGTCCCTTGGCACTTCGCGTTGTCCTAACTGTAGAAGACGTTGTAAGAGCTCGGCTGATCTGCAAGTGCACATGCGCCTCTGCCACCCTACGAACAATGATTATGCAGCTACCGATAATAGCCTGGAAAACTCCACGGGTTACACGGAACTTCGCACCGCTTACCGCGGTGAATACGCGTTTCCGTTTCAAGTGGACTGGGATGCGAATTTTGGAGCGCTCAATTCTTCTGGATCCTCGGTACGGGGCTCATTCCGAACTACTCTATGCTCTTGAGCAGATAGGATATAACGCTATACGTCAAGCTTATCTGTTTATCTTTTTTTTTTTCTTTAATTTAATTAAATCTCGTTATACGAGAATCGATAAGAGTCGACTAGTTTTTTTGGTATAAAGCGCAAACCCTTTCTGTAGGTCGAGGGTGGCTCTACGCCGAGTGGACGACGGGTATTCAAATGTCCTCACTGCCCGTTCTGGGCTTCAACGGCCAGTCGCTTTCACGTACACATTGTGGGTCACTTGAATCGGAAACCATTTGAATGTTCACTCTGCGCCTACCGCTCGAACTGGCGGTGGGATATCACAAAGCACATCAAACTTAAGGCAGCTAGAGATCCTGCGCATATGAGTGCCAGGGTTCTTATGACCGATGAGACCGGTCGGCGCAACTACTCCAAGTACAACAAGTATCTCGCTCAGGTCAGGCAATAATAAATTGGTAGTCTCTCGACTGTCTCTCGATCATACGATATGCCAACCGCCTTTATTTAAACGTCTATGTTATTTATTACGTTCATCATTTTGTGCTGTACTTCTTATAGAGAGCTAAGCTCTATCGGTTTTCTTATTTGTTATTTTAGAACATAAGACCTCTGTCGAAACTGTCTTTAAAGTTAGACCTTCATAATTTATATAGAGACCACTTTGCCAGGGGTCTCTGTTTAATAACAAAGGATCTATATCCTTAATCGACTCATCTCTTCGACTATTGCTTAGTTTCTTATGTACATTTGGTACTGTTTATCCTTTATTATATTTTCCTTTATTTATTCTTCAGATAGAGCAGCAGTCGGGAGATGAACGCATTTACGAGGAACGTACTGGTGAAGACCGTACCTCTGATGAACCACCAACTAAAGTCCTTATTATGAGTGATACCAAGGAGTATCCGCAACCTCCAGAACTTACTCCAGCACCTGTTTCTCTCCTAGCATCCACAAATTCCTCAAGGGAAATCTCGGCATTACCTTTGCGACCTCCGCCACCCTTAAAGGCTGCTACCCGAAGTCAGGGTCAGTCACTCCTGAAAAATAATCCTGCTGTCTCTAACGCCAATGCGACTGTAACGCCGACTACAGGCGTTGCTACTTCCTCTAGTACAACTGCGGCTGTCACCGCGCTCGCGATAACGCCGGCGACTGCCATGGCACCTTCGGGGTCCTCTCCGCCGGGTTCCGGGTCAGAAGAGAGTAAACGCACTTTGTGGAAGTGTAAACGATGTAACTTTCGCGATTCCAACAAGGAGACTGTGTTAATTCATGTTAAATCTCATTATGAGTCTATGGATGATGTTGCTGAATCTGAAAAGGTTAGTTTGGTTAGGTCAACAACCTTTGATATTTATATATAGGTTTTATTTGAAGTTTTATATCATTATTTTAATAGATATTAAGACCATACTATGAGGTAATTTTAATAATTTCTTTTTGTATTTCTTAGAGTGCCTTTACATGTGAGGATTGTCCTTTCTCAGCTGCTGATGCCGAATCCTTGGCTCTGCATCGTGTACATCATCGACCCAATCTTGAAGCCATATTTAAATGTTATCTCTGTCCATACTATGTTAGCACAAAAGTGTATGTATTATATTGTATTAATTTTTATTTATTACAAATTTAATTACAATTCTAATTTGACATGCTTACATTTCTTGGTATTATTAGAGAGCTCTTGGATCATGCTCGATTACATGGAGAGGAATTGGCTGTTGTTCATCAGAGAAATGTAGAATCTGAATCACCACCTTCTAAGCGTAAATATTCTCAAAATCATCGTACAGTTCTAGGTATGTTTCATATTTAGTGTTTTACAAATCTCTACTAAATTCTGCTACAATAAATATAATAGAGATATTAATTTGTCTGTAGCGAACAGCCAAACTAAAGAGGAATCATCGATGGAACAAGTTATACACATAACATCCCCAAGCACTTCAACTTCAGGTTCAGTTTCATCAAAGGGTAACGAAGCTCCACCTCTTCTATTGGATACGCGCGCCCTTCCTGATGCACCCTTAGTGTGGGTATCGAGAACAGATGGTACGATTGCTAAAATGTTAAAATGTCGACACTGTCCGCACGTATCATCACGCCGAGCCGAGGTCCGCGATCACGAAAGTATGCACATGAACTCACCCAACCAGGGTTCTCTCATAGCTTGTCCGAGCTGCAGCTTCGCTTGTTCACGAAGAGAAGTCATGGATTCTCATGCAGAGATGCATTCAGGCGCCCTGGGGACTGTACACTGTCTCGTTGACGAGGGTCGGACTGATGCTCAACAACTCAACGACCTCTCCACTCTCCTTGGGCTTCCTCAACCCATGGCCGTGGCTTCGGAACCTGATTTGAGGGATTCTAGGCTGGTTCACTGCTGTAGCAAATGTCCTGCACGCTTCCTATGCGAGAAGGAGCTCAGAATTCATCTGCGTTATCATTGTACGGAGCTAGCCTACTCGTGCCAATGGTGCTCGTACGCTGCTCGACAACCAGCTCATCTGCTGGCACATCAGAAAGCACATTCCCCCGAGTACCAGGACCGCACTCGTTACCTGCTCTCCCTGTATGGCCACTCGCAGAGATATCCTCCTCCTACGACGGCGTGTGTCGAGGCGAACACTCAGGATTCCGCAGAGGGTAACGTTGCTAACGTCGCTTGGATCGTCGTCGAGGTAGGGACAGGACGTAGTAATGTTCTGACTAATCACCTTACGACTAGCAGTCAGGAAACCGGAAACCAAGTGTTCACCTGTGCCAAGTGTCCGGCGCGGTACTTTAAACTGGACGCCCTGGAGTATCATATGACTCTTCATGGTACAAACAATAGGTTCAAGTGCACTGAGTGTGATTACTCATCGAAGACGGCTCAAAATCTGGTGAAGCACCAGGTTGTTCATCGTCGGCATGCCGAAGCTAACGAGAATGTGACGTCTTCCAGACTGCTACCCCCACCCGATCCACAGTTCGGCATCCTTATGCGTGGTAATCCTAACTTTGTGTATCCAGGATACCTAAGGAATGGCCGACTTCGGGAGAAACGGTACAAGTGTCACAAATGTCCGTCGGCTTTCGAAAAGCGTGAACAGTATAGGATTCACTTGACGTTACATGGTGCCAAGCAACGATATCGTTGCGATACTTGTGATTATTCGGTCAAATATTACGCGAATTATGCTCAACACTTAAGAAAACATCAGGCCAATGCCCAAGCACAAGCGTCTCGACGACGATACGAGGACGATGCTATAACTATTGACACTGGAATCCAATCTGATAGCGGTATATCTGTATCTCGCTCTGGCAAATCCTTAACCAAGTCCTCAGCAGGTTCCTCCGCAGCTGGCAATATCTTGGCTAGTGGTAGTGCAGCGAATTCTGCCGTGTTGCAAGTTTCGAACCAGGACAAGCAGTCACTGATGCTCTTACAAAAGAAAGGTCTTCTGGTGGCACCTAGTGAAGCAGAAGCAGAAACTATTCGCTGTCAAGACTGTCCTTTTAGTACCCCTGATAAGGATGTCATGGATGCTCATAAGCGTCGCCATGGTATTGAGAGAATGACACCTCCTTGTCCTCATTGCGATTATGTACCTCGCAAGGATGAAAACGTGGGCGACCATATTCGTCTTCATTTCACCAGGCTCTACAAGCCAGACTCTTACCTCATCGCTGAATTGCTCACTCTGACGATGCGTCGTGTTCCTGCAAACGGCAAAGAGGACGCTAAGGAAAATGAATTGCTGTTCAAGGAATGTGCTGATGGAAGATTTCTACCAATAGTTGATCCGAATACGTCCTCCAGGTCTTTATCTCCCAATGGAAACAATGTGCAAGAGAAAGTCATCGTAGATCCTAATACAGGTGAAGCCAAGCAGCATCTCACTGTATAATTTCTATTATAGTTCTTGGAGCACTATAAATATTCTACTGATGATACAGAAGAGACTATGTTATTTTTATCAGTGATATAACGTGCTCTATCAAGCTTCCTCTGATAGTGTGACAGTGAATTATTCTTTGAGCAGATGTGAATATTGTTTATGATGTGTGCTTTGCTTGATTGGACAAACAGTGTTACTTTATCCAGCTAATTATACTGAGATTGATACACGTTTATTGAAGTAATAAGAGAAAAATGAATTTTTTTGTTGTTTTCTCTTAAAGTTATGAGGATACGACACAGGCTGGTCCGTGCCACAGTTACATTATATTGATAAGAAAGATAAGAGTGGTTGGGACATAATTAGATAAACCTCGCTTTCTCTTATACGGTATGTAGATTGCGTGCAAGTTTATGAACTATTTTTTTTTTTCCATAATCAAGTAAACACGTATCTTTATCTTTGTATGAATGTTTGATCTATCAGAGAAGGAAACCTTTACAGTGATCTAGGATTAGATTAACATACAAGATACAAGGGACTGTGTATTTTCTAAACAATTTCTGGCTTTTAATGGATTTCCTTTATCATTAGTTCCTTTATCTTTAGCCGTATTATGCCATAATTGTGTACATTTTATAGTGATGATAGAATCTATGTAGAATTGAATCTGTTCTACTAAGAATTCTTAATATGAGATTGGTCTTTACATGATTTCTTCAGTAAACTGTATCCTGCACCCTAGTGCAGGGTGTTCCAAATATGTTAGAGGATATCTATGATAGTTAATATAATTCATGAACCTAAGGAAATTCATAGCATCCTAAAAACATTGTAACGTATCACATCACTTTATACATTTCTTCCTACAGTCTTTGCTCCTGCTTAAAGATTTCATTGTCACACTGTATACTTTATTAATATGCAACAATGAAAATTTATTCTCATGTATTTCATGTTGTGGATAGAAAGTTTATTCTCGCTGTATTAGAGGACATACATTGTAGATGCCATGAACAAGTTTGGAATTATAATCAGAACCTGTGGTGAAATCAACTCTTATGTATAGTACAAGGCGTGTGTTTGCAAGGGTGAATTTTTATGAATGATTTGTTAATTTTTTAATAGATTTACACGACGAGACGTGTCTACTTCTGTTGTGCAGCCAAAGAGAATGTAGCAGTTCATTAATTTTTATTTTCATTTTTAATTATCCCATTACATCACTAATGGAATACACTCCATTAACTTAGTTCACTGTAGAAAACTCAATAGAAGTTAAATACAAAAAGGTCGTATTTTTCTCTTGTAATTTAATGACCTGTTACTATATAATCTTTTGCCATCAAACATTAAAAAGAATATTGATTAATTGAATAAAGTTGCATACTTTATGCATCTTATCAAAGCTGATGATTCTCTGTACTTACATCGGAGAATAATCAGTTTTCATTATAATCAGAGTCTAATGGAACTTTCCATAATGATTTCTACTGCAGGTATATTATTGGCACACACATTTCCAACAATTAAAATATTGGATATATACATTGTTATAGCTGGTACTTTAAGTCTTTTGTATTCCAAATTGTAAAGAAGTTAGACACTTACAATGTAACGAATAAAATACATTGCTTTCTTAATTGTGATCGAACAACTATTATTTATCTGGTAAGATATCGCAGTAATTGAATACTGTATTATCAAGTGAACTTTATCACTAAATATATAATAAGTTTACCAACCTTTTTTTTTTTATTAATTATTGTGCAAAATTGAACTGACCGTTTGAATTCAAATTTCATTGCGACGACAGTGCCATCTCTTCGCCACTACTGGAAACTTAACCTAGCAATGGCGATGCTTTGTGCAGCAATTTCACTGTATATGGAATGGAGTACACAACTCCCATTGGTGCGATTATTTTCCTCTTCTGGCCACTGGCAAGTGAAAGATAATATTTATTTGATCTAAAAGAGCCAATAGCTGATTCAGATATTCCCGCCAAAGCCGCCATTATATGTATAGTGCTAACAAGTGGGAGAGGGACAAAGCCAACAAGTGGCGGCACGTTATTCTTCTGTCAACGATACTTCCAAGAAATTTCTACTTGGCGTTATAAATTAGAACGGATCCACTGTTCGTGGATCGACAATCCATTGTCTTTGATATATAACATTTAGTTAAAATTAACAAGGATGTATGTCAAAGTGCGGACCGTCGATGGGAAACAGGAGGTCGTCTTAACGATCTCCAAACTCACCACTGTTGAGGATTTTAAGGTATTGCTGTTATATTTTCATTTTCATATTTCATAATTCAATGGTTTAAACGATTTAAATGTTTTAACATTGTTATGATTACTTTATATTTTACTTTCTTATAACCTCTATTATCCCTTATTATGTTGTGTTTGTTATTATATGAGAACGAATGATAATTTCTGCCTTCGTTTACTCTTGGCTGGGTACAATGTATGGTAGGTCTTACTCCAGTCAGTATCATCTACTGGTACAGACTTATATAACGATACCTAAGACTCGGTTTAGCATGAAGTAATACTGCTAGAAGTTTAATAATCTATAGCTCACTGAGGATGATTCATTCAACATGGCAATGATTTTTGCTAAAACTTTGTACTGAATTATCGAGGACATATGGCATACAATATTTCTGAATTATTAGTACTAATGGTTGCTCATTTTCTAATTCTATATTCACAGTGTGATGTCATGTTGAAAGAAAATTTGTAATATTGATTTTTATTCTATAATTAAATTTTAGCATTAGATCAGTAGCTTATGACGAGGAAGTAAGGTTAAAAAGTCTATCTGGACATGAAACGATAAATATAAATATATATTAGATTAAATTTTCATTCAAAAAGTATATATAGTTAATTCAAGATTGTTATTAATTATTCATAGGACATGGTTCAACAAGAAATGTCAATAGAGAAAGACATTCAACGATTATTCTACCGTGGAAAACAGATGGAAAATGGTTACAAATTATTTGATTACAATGTTAACCTGAATGACGTAATACAATTATTAATGAAGCCTAAGATAAATGATATAGTAGAAGAAACAGCCCAGTCCAGTATTGAAAGTACAGAGGAGGTAAATTGTATAAAAGAAGATAAGGAAGAACTGGCAGAGACAGAAAGTCGTTTTTATAAAGTTGGTGATTACGTAGATTGCATTGACCAGGCTTATGGTGCTTGGTTCGAAGCGATTATCGTTAGGATTTTTAAGAAAGATGGGAAAGTAACATACAAAGTCAATTGGCAATTCGAAGAAGAAGTTGATCCATTTGATGTCGAAGAATTGCACATAAGACCAAGAGCACGAAAACTTTTGAAGTTTGATGAATTAGAATTAGGACAGCGTGTAATGATTAATTATAATATTGAGGAGCCCAAAGAGACTGGATATTGGTATGACTTCACCATTTCAAAAATTCACAAAACCAGAACGTTAGAACAACTTACCGGTACTCTACATGTTGGAAGGTAAGGCTCTCCTTAGAAAAGTTATTAGGATCTAGTCAATTAATTAATTTATAATTTATTTTTATTTTCAGAGATCAAGCGACTATGGAAAATCGTAAAGTAAATCCAAAAGGCGAAGTGTTTGCTATAGAGGAGCCTAAACTGTTACTGGATAGAGATAACCAAGATGAGGATCAGAATGAACCATCCAGAAGACGAGTAGCTGCTAATTGCTCACGCTGTATGGATAACCCACGTAGAAAATGTAAGGAATGTGGATGTCGAGTTTGTGCTGGGAAAGAAGATGCTCATCATTTGTTGCTTTGCGACGAATGTAACAAAGCATATCATCTGCGGTGTCTAAATCCACCATTGACAGCAATTCCAGCAGAGGATGAGTGGTACTGTCCAGAGTGTAAAAATGATGAGAATGAAATTGTCAAGGTGAATTTGCTATCTTAATACTTCACCCTGGTATTATTGTATCTGCCAAAAGTGTACTTCATATCTAAACTACCTCTCAAAGGCAGGTGAGAAGTTGAAGCAGAGTAAAAAGAAATCCAAAGCCAATAGTACCGAACCAGGTAAAGAGAAGAGGGATTGGGGTAAAGGAATGGCCTGCGTAGGAAGAACTAAGGAGTGTACGCTTGTACCACCTAATCATCGTGGCCCTATACCAGGAATTGAAGTTGGCACATGCTGGATGTTTCGGATGCAGGTAAATTTTCATTCAACAATCTTTATTAATTCAATGAAATTATTTCAAATTGATAATCGTCACTTTAATCATTGCTGTAGGTGTCTGAAGCAGGAGTACATAGACCACACGTGGCAGGAATTCATGGTCGTGAATCAGATTGCGCGTATTCACTTGTCTTATCTGGTGGATATGAAGATGATAATGACGACGGTGATGAATTCATGTACACAGGATCTGGAGGGCGTGACTTATCAGGTATGAATTAGTATTCGGTGACTTGAAAATATAAATTCCATTCCATTTGTCTACATTATTGTTATTTAAAGGAAACAAGAGGACTGCAGAGCAAAGTTGTGATCAAACACTCACTCGTATGAATAAAGCCTTAGCTTTGAATTGTTACGCTGAGCTAAATGGAGTTGCTGGAGCTACTTCGAAGAATTGGACCAAAGGATTACCTGTTAGAGTTGTGCGTAATTACAAATTGAGGAAACACAGTAGATTCGCACCTGAACAGGGTAACAGGTATGTTGCACGTGCCTGTCCTGATTTTTTTTTTTTTTAGTAACATTTCTTAATCGTAATGAAAGTCATTTGTATACTATTTTGATACAGGTATGATGGAATCTATAAAGTAGTAATGTACTATCCGGAAAAAGGTAAAAGTGGATTCAGCGTTTGGCGCTATCTCCTAAGACGAGACGATCCAGCACCAGCACCCTGGACACGAGAGGGTAAAAACCGAATAGCAAAGCTAGGCTTAAAGATAATTTATCCTGACGGCTACCTGGAGGCCTTGAATAAAAATAAGGAAACGAAAAAACGAGCTGCTCTTAGGGAAAGTAACTCACCTAGTGCAAGTGAAAAGGTGGAGGAGGAAAAAGAACCGCCAACGAAAAAACATAAGTGTGAGGGTTATGAGCTTGACGCCGAACTAACCTCCTTTATCGAGAAGGATGAAGTCAATAAAAAGATATGGGAAGATTGTTGCAAAGTTCTGCCGGATGGAAAAGCACCATTTCTACAAAGAGTTTCAGAGAGGTTAGTTACATACCAATAATATTTATTACCTGCCAATGTAAAGTTGTGATCACATTGAAGTTTTCAGAATTGATTATAATTTAATTATTTAAATATTATTTAGTTTCATGTGCGTCTGCTGCCAAGAAGTTATGTACAAACCAGTGACAACACCCTGTGCACACAATATCTGCCTCAATTGTTTGAAGCGTAGCTTCAATGCTGGAGTCTATTCGTGTCCGTCCTGTCGTTACAACCTGGACAAGGGTTTTGAAATGCAGGTCAACGAATCCTTGTCATCTGCCTTACTTTTATTGTATCCTGGTTACCAAGCAGGTCGTTAAATTTCAAGAGAATGTACATTGTTGTTGCACAACAATGTGGAGTTGTTCGTAAGGCTTTGTTCTTGTATATCTATTATTCGACGGATCATTTAGCAGAAAAATTAGTGCCCCATTGCGATTGAATTTAATCTTTTATTTACCATGTTCTTTTTATTGCTATTAAATGTTTCCACTTTTCTTTCCTTGTCGCCTATTGCTTCGTGTTTTTAACTACTTGAATCCCCTCTCATTAGGAAAGTAATGTAGTCTTTGACAGATTTCAGCAGCAATAGAAATTCGACTGTGAATTGTAAAAGTTTGGGACGTGCGACGTTTGCAATGCGTTTAGCGATATTTTTGAAATATGCGTATGGGCGATGAACTTTGTACTGAGATGAATTTTTGTACCATTTATTTCTGCACGAACATCTTTAATGTTAATATTGTTCAGATCGTAGAAGCAATAAAAACGTAATCATTAGATATTAAGTATTATTATAATGTTTATTGGTTTTGATAAATGCTACAAGAAAGTTATAGACATTTTTAATGCAATTGTGTTAATGACAAAATGATTTGTTTGGTAGTTTACATTATTCTATAGCAATGAGTATCAGTATGCTTAACTTAATTAAGGATCTGTTGTTGATTTTTCTATCGGAGGTACTACCTCACTGATCCAATTTAGATACTGTTTGTTTCCATCTTGGATCTAAAGTAAAATGAAAAATATTGTGTGACTTATTGTTCGTAGATTTTTAATAGGTACCTTATGGGTTGATTACATAGTATAATAAAATTATATTTTGATACTTACCGATAAAGATATTACTTCACAGACTTCGTAAGGATGCTTGCTCCTAAAAATAGATAATGAATGTAACGTTATTGTCGCATCCGTTTATCTAAAAGATTACACATACTTGACAAATTCAGTTAGAGCTGGAATAACCTCAGTCCTAGTTTTAATCATCTGAAATATAAATATTAACTTATAGACACTGCCATTCATTATTATTTTAATTTTATAACCAATACTCTACATAGATAAAATTGTTCTTACCAGAAGTAGTTCGTTGTCCTCATTGATCTCGTTTTTCCACTCGTATCTAAAATAATATGAAGCACAGTGTCATAGAAGTTTTAAGTTAAAAAAATTAAAAAGAAAAATTTATAACAGAACAGGAAAACGTACACCGAAGTTATTTGAGGGATGATATTAACACAAGCCGCAAGTTTACTTTTCACGATATCACTAAAATAAAATGAAATTGTATTTAACTTCAATTATGAACTATTAATCTTTATCGGTATTCGGATGCATTAAAGATCTTACTGTGCTAATTTTTTTGCAAATTCCTGAGTTGGAACTGTCACATAAGCTACTGAATGCATACCGGTGAAGTTGTTAGCTCTGCTATACTGTACTCCAATATTTCTAGTAATTCCTAAAATTGTCAGTAAAGTAATGCTCGATTTTCCTAACATTTGAAGTACCGTATAACAATACTTTATGATATTAGAATGTATTATTTATTTACAATCCAATACTTTTATTGCCTATAGAATTTTCCAGTAGTAACACAAGTATATTTATTAACACGTATTGGAGTTCTTCCTATAGATGGCTATACTGCAGGTAGTGCCTACTGGTGCTTACTGACAGAGACGAGTAGGGAGATGCAAAACGCTCCGGTTTTAGGCGAAACCAAAATCATGGCGCTAAATCGTAGCGGTGAGTCTGGAAGTAGGATTTTGTGATCATCGCCTCCGTCGACAATGCG
>JASANN010000002.1:0-22625 GCA_031762395.1 Calameuta pygmaea | reverse complement strand
TCGACAAAACGATCACGATCGCCACTTTGAATATGAGCGTCGACGTGTTTGGACGTCAGCTGAGTAGCAGAGCCGCGTCTCGGTCCCCCTGGTCTCCCTGAACTTACCAGCGTCAAGTATCCCGACATGTATCTTATGGAGAAGATACTGAGGAGACGTGGAAACAAGCTATTTGTGAAATGGCTAGGTTTCGATGGTTCGCACAATAGCTGGATCGATAAGTCGGATGTGTAGGCTTCACCAAGGATGGACAAGGTATGGAAATGGACAATTTTTTTAAAAGAATACAATGTATAAATAAATTATTTATATTTTTAATACATTGTTTTGCTACTACTGATACTACTACTGCTACTACTACTGCTACTACTACTACTACTACAGCTGCTAGTTGACTCGCTCGAGTCAACCCTCGGAGAGGGGTGCATTACAGAAAACATCATAAAAGTGATGTTACGGTTCCAATATACATGGGATGCGGTAGCAACATTCGTCGAAAGATTCCTACGACAGAAAAAGACGGAGGAGAGAGAGCGGCTGGAAACACAACTCTCTACAACCTGAGCTACCCATGAGGACGAACAGATGGACGCCGACGAAAAGCGTGATATAGCCCATTGCCCTGAAGTAATGCTAACGCGGTTTCCGGGGACATGGGAAGACGAAAGAGGAGGTGGTTTTAAGGGGTAGGGTTCATTTTTGGACGAGCCCCACACTACCGACCCCCGGTGTGCGTAAAAAGCATTTCCACCTTCCATTAATAAAAAAAAACTACAGCTGCTGCTGCTATTGTTCACATTACTGTAAAATAAAAAAGATTATTTGTATAATCAAATTAAATTTTATTAAAATTACTGTATACAATGTCATGAAATAAAAAAATAAGAGAATGAAAAATACTTATAATAATTCTTCAATGCTTACCTTATATTCTTCTGAACCAAATTTCATTATGGTGCACTTCTTTTACGGCTGTAAGGCCATTAATGTCAATTATGCATAGCACCTGGTTCAGTGCACTGCTCATTCGTAGGGCGTTCTCGACCGCGATACGAGTGCTTTGTTGCAGCCCATCTTGTACCCATTCGATGGGTACAAATACGTTTGACAGCAATTGAACATAAAACTTTTCAGCCATTTTTGAACTGAGTCGCACCGATTGCAAGCGCCATTTAAAACGTTCTCCCTACCCCCAAATTTTCTACGCGAAAAAATGTGTGCGAGACTTCTTAGAATTATTTATTAAGATAACGAACGGAAGGAACAATCCGGATGGTTAGGAGCTGGCGTTGCATTGAAGGATCAAGTGACATGCAATAACTTAAAGCATACGTTGTATTTATTTTTAATTTTTAAATACTTATTTTCACTTTTTCGTTACATTCTTATTATACTACCTATATGACAAAGGGTAAGAGAGACTTATTATTTATTAAGATAAAGCATAGGAGAAACAATCTAGATGATTCGGAGCTAACGTTGCATTGAAGGATCAAGTGATATGCAATAATGTAAAGCATACGTAGCATTTTTCAATTTTTGTTTACATTTTTTATTATTTTCATTTGTACAGAATATTTACATATGCACATTCTTATTATATATCTTACATTTTATAACCCCACGGTAGGGTGTCGGTCGTACCCGGAAGAATGACCCTCTTGTCGTCATTCCAGCTCAGTGCTACCTTTTTCTGTTGTACGGTATAAACTTTGTGTTTTTTACTTTGAATTAAATGTTGAGTTTTGACTAAATTTGTATGGTATGAAAGACATTGCCTATAATCGTTAAACGTGATTGTTTTTATTAGGGATCCTTTATTTCCTTTCGCGCGTTTCTTATCTTTGCTTTCTCCTAAAATTTTGAAAGAATATAATTTTGCACGCAATCCTACAAATTCAACCATAATTTTTCCATTATTTTCATCCTTCATTAATCTACTCTGAAATTCCTGGCACGGACCCGCCAAGTAGCACTCCAACACCTAGTTACAGGAAACATCGGAGCGGAACACCTGGACGACGACGACGACGACGACGACGACTATACCTAGCTTCTAGAAGGCTACCCCGGGTGGGGGGGAGGGGGGCAAGGGGCTGACTCAAAACGTCGTCCGAGAGGACCGCCGGATCTGGGAGCGATCCTTCGCGACTTAGCGCGGACGCGAACCGTCGAAGCTTCCAGAAGGTTCTAGAATGTTCTAGAAGGTTCTCGATCGCGTGCGATTCCTAGAATCGAGCGCGAAACTCTCAGAACGTGACGCAAAATTCCTAGAATCGAATGAAAATTCTTGAAATCGAGGGGTCTTGATGACGTCACTTCCGGAAATTGTAGACATATAGGTTGACAACTTAGCACGGACACCCACCTTCGAAGGTTCTAGAGTGTCGGTATTAGGTCGGTTACAGGTCTCCTGGTCCAGAACTCCCCGACTTATACTACTCCCGTTCATCTTGCTAATCGTCTACCCGTACGTTATCATGTATAACATAACCAAAAGCGTCATAACTTCATGAAATATAAAACCTGAAATAAATTCTTATGATTAAATTTAATATTTTAAATATTTGATTTTGCTTATATAAAATGTTTGTTCTTCAATACTATCCTAATCGATTAGGAACACAAGCTGAAACAAACAAAAAATATAAAATTAATATCTAATCAAATTCATCTGTTTAATCGAGCTCAGTAACAAACAATGTGAAAATTCTCTTTTATTTTAAATAAAATTGCGTTAATAGAGACATGTTTTTCAAGTAAAATTTATATGTATTATTATTTTTATTTTTTATTTAATTTTTTTCTATTTATTCTTGAAAATAATTTTTCACTCATGGACATAATTTGCAGGATTTGGTTTCACGAGAGTAATCTCTTTAGCATTATTAGTTTTTTTACTTCAAATCATCAACAATAACCACGATCCTGACGCTCGCATGCAATATGCGATGTAATGTCTGGAGTGATGATCGATGATACCAGCAAGTCTGAAATTCAGAGATGGAGAAATCTTTTAAACGGCATTCCACTGTTTTTGATGTGTAAATATCTATAGCGGCGGTATGGGCCTAAATTGGAACAAATGAAACGGAAGTGTGTAAGGGGAAGTGCTCTATCTATCTATGCACAGTACCCTAGTGCGCAGCTACTTAAGCGCTCGAGAGTTTACGATTGAACATTCACTTGTTTGCATTTGTTTATATGCAGGATGAAAATTGAAGCAGGCTACGAAAGTCGCTCTTCCCGGACTCAAATGCGACCGGGAAGACGGTACTTTCGACTCGAGGATCAAGAAAAATTATTTTTTCCGACGGGGAAGTCTCGAATTGTATGTTCCCGAAGTTTCAGGTACAGTTTTCATCCCGACGAAACCAATCCTTATCACTACGTGATGAAAAGTAAAAATCAACTTTTCCAAATAAATTAGTGATTTTTCAAGGTTAATAATGATATTAACAAATTGAAAAAAAATAATTCGATTAAAATAATTTAAAAAACGGCATCTTGGCTTCATATATAAATAAAAATTGTGAAAATTAAATATTTGATTTACAATAAAATAAAATTTAAAAATAAAATTGACAAATATTAAAAGATACGTTTCAGCTAAATTTAAATAGTAATAGAAACGTGGCTACAACACAATCTGGAACTGTAATTGATGCCGTTTTTCAAAGATTTCTCGATTCTTTAGAATCGAGTGTATATGTATCGTATTTTAATTATCATAAGCCGATCGTCTCAAGTATAGCGATTTTAAATGAATGAAAAATTTGCAAACGCATTAAAATTGAATTCAATTGGAATTATTTTTTTGAAAAATCCGTCTTGTGCACAAATCCTAAATACTAGCAGACTCGCTCCTTTTTTTATGAAAAAATGTATGAACAAAACCGGAAATCACTGCAGAATAACTCAAATAACGAGGATCTGTCCAGGATAAAACGCATGTTGCCAGGAAGTTAAAAAATAGTCAACAAGAAAGTGTAGAAGGGTACCCGGGTACCCGGTTATTGACAACAGGGTTAATACCGAATTGCATTATCCTTACGGATTTAATTCACGCTTACTCGTAGGTTATTCTTTTACTTTAAAAATGAATTTTTAGATAATTCAATAGATTTTTTGACTCTATTTCACAAAATAAAATGATAGATGTATTAATGGAAGCGTTAATCATTTATCGGAATTTATTCATACTATTGAAGGAAGATTAACTTGTGAGAGACGTTTTTCAACGATACTAACGGATTAGCCTTCTGGTCATTGTGTCTAATTAGTACACTCTCAGTACATGAGTATTTAGAGGTTTAGTTAAATGTACTATTACACTGTTATACTATATTTTTAGTCTTTTAATTATTTCTCCTAAAATGGCAGATTTTTTTTACCAGGGATGATTGATAGATACAGGGCACAGTGGACATGGAAAATATGTCGAAAGCAGCACAAAGTCAGTTCATATGCTATGAGGGTCAGTTCAGACACATATAATAATATAATACATTGGGATTGATCCTTTTTATCAGTATCTCATTGAGGTAATTGTAAGCCTTCTGAATGTGGTTTAAACCAAAAAGAAAAAGAATAATTCTTGATTTTCAAGGCTCAACGAAAGCTTACGCTCATTGAACCGAGTCGACAATAAGTCAAGCGGCTCCAACATGATTAATATAAATAGTTGCAAGTGATTCAATGTCGCTATGCTAAATATAATTATACTGTTGCACTACCCGTCGCTCATTAAGTATAACAAAGGATATCCGTCCTCAATAAAACAAGCCTGGAATCCGTACTTTTAGAGAAATATGTGATTAGTCTCCGAATGATTTAATCATTATGATAAAAAATTTAGTTATTCATGATATCTTGTAGGGCACAATATTTGATTTAGGCTTAACAAAATTAAAGTATAATCTTATGCCTGTGAGAGGAGTTTATAAAGCAATATAGTTCTTTCATAGTTATGTTATGAACACAGTCTTGAAGTAAATGAAAATTCAAACATCCATTTGATTGTAATTTTATCTTACATATTTTTTCAATTTTGTAAAATACAGTTATCAGCATCTAGAATGGTCGACACAAGATCAACAAAATAAATATAGTGCAGCAACCATGAACGAGTAAAAAAAGTTTTGCTACACAAACTAAGCTTACTAAAGTGTAACGAATGCTTAACGATAATCGTATATTTGAAGCATTTCAACGACAGTTTTTTTCATGAAGAATTTCGTTCTCTCACCCTATGAGTGTCATTTGCCGTCTTAATCTCATTAGCTTTTATACGATACTAGTAAACCTGTTGATTTAGCTTTAGTAGAAACTGCTCTACTGTACGTCATCAGTAGTATTATAAGTTTGTTTTCGTTTGGTTTCTTCTTTAAATTTACCATTAAAGGGTAATAGCACTTTGGACAAAATCTATTCCTACATGTTCTTCCCATATTTGTGTGTTTATTAATGCGATGTTTAAATGAATTCTATACCGCATTGAAAATTTCGAAGTATTATTTGCAACTTGTACTTCCGAGTAAATTTTCGCAGCAGGTGTATAGCAAATTATATACGCACATAATGTATATGTGCAATGCACTTACATTTTGCTAAAACTACGGAAGTCCTTACAAAATGTATTTCTACAGATGAGCTTAGTTATCAATCATACGTTGTTTCTATTCACCGAATGAACTTTCATGTATCAATTCTCGCTTTCTTTTTCAAGTTCTAAAACGGCAGGTTACATTACGTAACTATACGCTCTTTTTTCTCTTTCTTTTCCTGTATTTCTGAGCGCGTATATTTATATTTTTTCAGTGCCTGATTAACTGTCGCTCTGGGCTTGCGTAGGTGCCAAAGGGTCCACATATTCCCAAACATAATTTCCCTCATGTTGTCTTGTCAACATCTATTGTATTGTGTTTCAAGTTCCCCCTTCGCGCAGTGATTTCTGTTGTTCTAGAAGACGTTCAAGCGGAGAAGGTCCAGGACCTGACCACAATGATTGTTGACTAAGTCTTCTCTTTGCTTGTTCCTCCTTTGATGGGTTCGATGTTTGTGAAGTTGAACTCCAGCTGTTACCACTGAACAGCGAATAAGTATTGCCTGTTCCGGGAGATTGTGGCTGCTTTTGGTCCAACTGAAATATAAAACGGATGAGAATCATTTAAGATGAATAGACAATATCTTTGTTTATTATTGAAGTTATATACTGAAATACAGCGCTTACTTCGAAAGATCTAGTATCGTCGAAGGTACTTCCTGTACACTGTCTGTTCTGCAATGGATTTTGCTGGTAGTTGCTTCCAGATGTCAAAGGTACTTTACCAATCATATTGCTAGGAGCTAATGAGGTTCCCCAATTCTGAAAAGAGTCCACGCCAATTGTATCCTTGGTATGCATTTGTGCTGCACTCGTCGAGCCCCACCACGCAACAGGTGGTTGTGGCGGTTGAGTATCCTTCCACAGATTGAAATCTTTAGTTTCATAATTACGAAACATGGGATAAGTGTTGCTTGTAGTCTGCTGAGCTTTGCTTGGTCCACCTTGTGTTGGAAAACTAAATTGGCTTGAACTCTTGTCATATGCAATTGGCGATATTTGCTTTTGATAGACTGGGCCATAAGTATTTTGTCCAAAATTCGTGCTGAAATTAAATTGGAAGTTCGACATGTTAGTGGGACTCATGGATCTATTAGAAACATTGTTCATAGAAATTTGTTGAAAATTCTTCTGATAATTGGGTAAGTTCGTCATGTTGTTTGCGTTATTTGGTGGTGCCGACATATTTGGAAATTGACTTTGCACGGTCACACCATTTGATCTGACAGTGTTATTTTGTATTACACCTTGCACCTGATGTGTGTGTGTTTCCACGTTTTGTGGTTGTTGCAAAGACGCGGGTGGTTTCTGCTGCGTTCCAATAGTTTGTGATATTCCTGATACACTTTGACTAGATGGACTCAATCTAATTCCCTGGTGTAGTACAGAATTTTGTGAAATGCTTTGATTCATTCTTTGTTGCAACGATCTTGCTGAATTAAGATTTTGTTGAATATTCTGCTGTAAACTTTGTTGCATATTCTGCAATATGTTCGGTTGCAGTCCCGCGTTTTGTGAAGTTGTGGAAAGGACTCCGACACTACTGACAGGCATGGAATATAGTGCCGTTATACTCGGTACACGAGTATTCATAAAGTTCTTGCTGAACTGTGGGTTCTGCACATTAAATGTCTGGGGCTGATATGAAGCCTGGACTAAACCTTGCTGTCCCTGTTGTCCAAATTGCGTTACCTCAGGGCGCTGTTGCTCACATACGGACGCGGTTGTCGTAACAGCAAATTGAGTTATCTGGGATGGTTGAGGTATATTCATGGGCAACTTCACTGACATCGACTGATTTTGGTGCATTGGTATTGTTTGAGCTTGCAGAGTACTCGACTGGCTTTGCATTAAGGAAGGTCGAACTTGTACGCCTACCGGGAGATTCATGGTAGATGCACCATTTAATACAGGCGAGGATAAACCACCGCTCTGAAAATTTGTACGCCTTTCACGTATTCCTGTCCTCGTTGGAGATGTGGAAACTAATTTTTGCTTATTTATGTTCTCATCCATCATCACTGGAGAAACATTTTTGAATGTAACTTGCTTCTGCTCGCTTTCCGCACGACGCATTATGGCCTGCATTGCAATATTTTGCCTTGGCTTACGAATTATCAAAGTTGAATTCACTTCGAGGTTACTGCCCTCCATTGCTTCACATGCGACCGAATCGCGACTACGCTCTAGAGAACCTTGTGGCTTTAAAATTCCAACTCTCTTTTCCACTGAAATAGCAAATAAAATGCATCGTTTAGGATTTTTTTTTTTCGGTGAGAAAACAATCATTTCGTAATAACAATTCTTTTGTTTTTAAAATTTAAAATGGACATAGGCCCGTTTTCTTCGACGCGGTTCAATTCATAAGCTCCGTTTATCTTCAAAATACAAGTGTCTGATTGGCTAACAGCATAGTTAAACCGAGTTCATGCAGTGAACCGTGTCGAAGAAAACGGGCGATGGTCAGTGTTTGACATTAATTTATTAATTTTGACAGCTCCCCTTTTTGACCATTGTGCACCGTATTGAAATTCGTAGCATTAACGTGGTTCGATCATCATAGTCATGAAATAGTAATATTCATAGGTTAATAGTAAAGAAAATTCCAATATTTTAAGTTAAAAAATAGTTAATAAACATTTAAGAAAAGTTGGAGTTAACACAAATATATCATGAAAATTTAATTTACAGAAACTCTATATGTATACCGAAAAATATAGACCCTTTTTAATTTTAAATATCTCGAGAATCACACGGTAAATTAATTAAAATTTTATATCATCCAAAATTAAATTACTTTTTAATACATACGTCAAATTTGGTTCTTTATCTTTGAATGCGTCTCACAAGGAAAATCACTTTAATGTCCCCCTCTGATTTTGATGAAACTCAACTATGTTGTAGCGCTTGAGAAATTAATTGTAAGAGACATGTATTTTATTATCGGGGGAAAAACGGTTTTAGGGGGTGAAATCTACCTCCAAAGTTCGGCATGTCGAGGGGTGATAATGCATTTTCACTTAAAAGGGGTCGGCCGATTTCAATGAAACAAAAACTATAATGTTTCTCATCACGAGTAATGAAAAGTACACCTAGATAATAAAAAGAAAGAAAAGTGTAGTGGCTAGCGTACTTGCCTCTAGGCAGAAGAATGGAGGGTGGGGGTTCAATTAATTGATATTCAAATACCGGTTTTAAGGGGGAAAACGATATACTCGAATTTGTGTTTAAATTTATTAAAAATTTGAATATCAATTAATTTAATTGCCCCCCCCCCCTCCCCCACTCTCCATGCTTCCGCCTAGACGCAAGTACGTTAGCCACTACACCATAGTACCGGTTTTTATTAATCTATATGTGAAAATTTCTTTTTAATATCTAGGTGTATTTTTCATTACTCGTGATGAGAAACATTAGAGTTTTTGTTTCATTGAAATCGGTCCACCCCTTCTAGGTGAAACGGCACTATCACCCCTCGACATGCCGAACTTTGGGAGTTGATTTCACCCCCTAAAACCGTTTTTCCGCCGATAAAAAAATACATGTCTCTTAGTTTTTCAAGCTCTACAACATAGCTGAGTTTCATCAAAATCGGAGGGGGATACTAAAGTGACGTTCTTTGTAAGTGATCAAACCTCTTCAAAAATAAATCACGGCCGATGACTAATAGAATACAAAACGAAATTGATAAAATTGGACCAATAAGAACCATTATTGTCATTCTATATTGTACAATTGTAAAAATTGTAGATGAAATCTTCGAGCAATTACTAAACTACCCTCGGAGATTTATGCCATTATAATGGTTATAGCATTTGTAGTACTTGCATAATGCATTTACATTTGGATTCCAGACCCTCATTTTTGTATACTTTAACAATATATTGAGAATGTCTATAAAGTTTTCGACAAAATAATATACTTGGGACATTATGCATCAAGAATATATTAGTAAAGAGGGACAGATGTGTATTATGTGTCTATCCAGAATTCGGCATATATTCCGTGACCACTTGTCGTCAGACACAAAGTCCAATAAGGTTGCCTCTCTTTACTAGTGTCTCCTCGACATGTGACTTTCATTTCTCATAGTTTATATGATAATTTTCAAATTCACTTCTCAACTCTATATTATATTTATTGAAATTATATTGAAAATAACTGAGTAATTGCTCGGCTTAAATTGAAGTAATTGATGGCATAATGTGAGTATGAATATAACGTACAACTATTTTCAGGTATGTCAGCTTCCCAGGATCCTTTACTACTGGCCGAATCGGAAGGCACCGGACTGGCGCTGACGAGCAATCCACGTTCTTTATTTAAACTTAACTCTTCCAACTCTTTCATTAATTCATTACTTGGTTCTGCTCCTTCGATAAGCGAGGCAAATCGTTGCTCCTTTCCAATATCTCCAAGAGTGATAATTGTTATCAAAGTAGTGCCATTAACAGAGTGTTGGGCTAGTTCATGTCCAAGATGTAGTATACGAACCGCACGGAGCTTATTTAATGCAATGGCATCACCCTCGAGAACAGTATTTGTAAACCGAAGCGATTCAAATGCTTTTTGTAATGGTAGAAAACCTTGAAGATCTCGGTCTTCGGGAAGTGGAACTTTCTCATCTATTACGTATATAAAGAAAAATAAAATTGAAATTAAATAAGTCTATCGTGACAACGTATATCAGTGTATACAAATGCAATATTTACATTGATCATCTTTGAAGTCGGCTATGCAAGACTGTAAACCGTTCAGAAGAACACAAAGACTTGGCCAAATTTGAAGTCTTGACGTAAATGCTGCTTCTTCCAAGACCGTAGGCTTGAGGCTAATCCAGTCAAGGCACAGTTTTACTGAAAATCACATAAGAATATAACTATGACAATGATATGAGAAATAAACTGAAATTAATGTAAATATATTGATTATCTTACTTGTTGGTAAAGCAAAGTAATCTATAACGGTACTTTTAATCGTATAAACGGGTAACAACAGGGCAGATAAACTTCCAGCAATGAGATCCAACATACAGTCACGGGCAATTCTTTCGTCAGAACTCAATTGCTCAATAGTAAGTAGGTCTGTACCATCGATAGTACTTCCTGCCACGTGTTGGAAGGCATACAAGTTAATGGCCAACATTTGTATGAGCCTCCATGAATTAAAACTCTCTGTAGCGACGAGAGCAGTAAGTGTTTCTGTCAATAGTTTGACATATGTTACAGCAACGTTTAAGTCACCAATATTATGAAGAATTCCATGAAATTTTAAAAACACTGCAACATATTCTTGTGAAGTCAGCTTCGTTTTTCCATCAACACTGAATGAGTTGTCATTCAAAGCTGAAGACAATGTTTTGGCGAGATTAGCCGTCGCAACCGGAAAAGGATGCTTTACAGCAACAGATCGTGCATAATGAAAAACTGTCCCCAATTTGTCGCCCCGAGAAGCTTCTAGGAGAGCTAATTGATTGTAGGGTTGACCGCTCGATGGTGATAAAGAAACTGCATGTCTATAAAACAATTCTGCTTGTTTGTTTTGGTTTCTGTATCGGGCTATATCTCCCAAATGAACAAGGCAGTATTGACATGCATAGAAGCAAGAAGATTTATGGGGTGTCGATAAATTTTCAACAGCTTTCCATGGTGATGTACAACCATAGACATAACCTTTCCTATTAAATAAAAATGAATTTGGGCAATTTAGAACAATATGAAATACTTTTCTTCCTGATAAATGTTTTCTTATACCTTCGAAATGGTAAATCGAGATCAAATGCTGTGCATATCTCTTGCAATAAAGTTAGATAAAAACCACTAGCTGCCTCAAGACACCAACTCAACATAGCTTGAGACTCGTTGCGTTTAGGATTTTTTCGATCCTTTGCTTGGGACTGAAGTGTTGCTATGTAATTTTTAAATCCGAGATTCCATAATTCTTGTTCAACCTTTCGATCCAAAGCATATTCAAGATCCAAAATAAGAACCTGTTGGTATATTTTTTGTAGCTGTTGCTGGCATACCCATGCATCATTGTCATTCAAGAGATCCTTGCAATGTTGGACCTTATTCTTTAATGATTCTGCTTTCCTAAGGTAAAAAACTTTTGGGTTAGATTTTTCAAGCAAAAATAATTTTTTAAAATAATGAATGCAAATTATGATTTCTAAAAATATCAAACATAAAAATAATTGGGATTACTCACTTTAGAGCTTGAACAGCTGCTTTTAGGCCCATATTCCGCGATAGTTATGCTTATATACCATATAGGTTACATAGATTGATTTAGCAAATATTGGTCACTTGAAAGTAAAGGTTATTGCAATTATTACATGATATAAATAAGTTATATATTGAAGTTATCTTTGTATATTTATACAGGGAAATCTAAAATTATGAGAAATTGAAGATACGTTATAATATGTTTATCAATCTATTATGAAGCTCTATAAATCTTCCATCCTCGTTTTTATACATGATATCAAACTTCAAATATGAGACAGAATAACCATGGGTCATTTTCAAATTTCGTCAATGCAAAGTTTATATATTCAAACAGAATTTTCATGTTACCATGTTACACGTAATATGGTTCGTTAGCATAGGTTAAAGACAGACATATTGGCCACACATTTTTGTTCTCATACAGTATACAACATTTCTATGAAACATTGAAATGTAGAATAAATTTCGTAGGACATTATTGAGATTATAAAATAATAAAATAGATGGAAATGACAACTCACTGTTACATATTTACTCTTACTTAGAATAAAAACTGCACAAAACACACGGAATGACGAACTGCTGCTTTGGACTGAAAAACTGCGCCACCCTCGTGACAGATTTGAACATACTTTGTGAATGATGTTTTGAAAAATGAAGGATTTCCGTTTTCTTTTTTCTTAATCAAATTCTGACAATTGTTTCAAAAGCATTGTTTAATATTAATTGAGCTTTTAATCCTGTTTATCTAATTTATGCTAACGTACTGGGTAATTAGAATTGGACGTAAACCATTCGTATGCTTAGTTCATGTTTATGAGTTTATGATTTTTGTAGGTTATGGACAAAATGTCACGTATAATAACACAGTGTTCTGCTCTACAAAAAAGCAAACGGCAGATCGTCAGAGATGTGAGTTTTTATAGTTTATTGCTGATTTTCAAAAGATATATTCTTTTTACAAAATATTTAGTGGTATGTGAATGCAAAGAATATTTAAATAAATATTGATTTAAAGGCTCCTGATCCAAACAAAATATTTATGAATTTATGCTATAGTTACAATTTATATACTCTGAATTTCGAACAGTTATCTAATTTTTTGGAAATGTATTAAAGCATTGATATTGGTTTTAATAGTTTTCATCAAAAGTTATTGGACAAATATCTGAGGATGAAAGACGAAAGGAAATTATGGCACGAGGTCTTCCTAAACAAAAACCTATAAGAGGTGTAAAACAAATTTTAATTGTAGCATCGGGTAAGGGTGGGGTTGGTAAATCAACTACTGCTATAAACCTGTCTGTTGCACTAAAACTGAATGAGCCTAATAAGTCAGTAGGATTATTGGATGCTGATGTATTTGGTCCATCAATTCCATTAATGATGAACCTGCATCAAACGCCCATGCTTAATAAAGAAAATTTGATGGAACCGCTTATAAACTATGGCGTTAAATGGTAAATTAGCATAGTAAAACTTCTCAGTAATGTAACTCTTGAAACCAGTAATTTCACAATATCATAATTCTCTATCTTATCAAGTTGTACCTGGCTAAAGACTTTTCCTGTGAGCGAGTAAGTGTGGTTATATACAGAAGGAGAAAGAGTATAGAAAAAGCAAAGAGACACTTACATTATTGTGAAATTTTATGGAGCCAAAATCTGTTATTGTAAGTTTTACAATATTGAGGGTTTCATTATTGAAAAGTTTTACTGCATTTTAATTCTAATTACTTTTTAAGTCTTTATGTTATTTTCCTTTAAATTTACCTTTTATTACAAATTTTATTATTTACAGTATGTCAATGGGATTTTTAATTGATCAGAAATCACCTGTAGTTTGGAGGGGACTCATGGTTATGAGTGCATTGGACAAATTACTCAGGCAAGTGGCTTGGGGCCCTCTTGATTATCTTATTATAGATACACCACCTGGGACAGGAGACACTCATCTATCTCTTGCTCAGAATCTTCCAGTCACTGGAATACTCTTAGTAACAACACCTCAAAAAGCAGCTCTTGAAGTCACAAGGAGAGGAGCAATAATGTTTAAGAAAGTAAATATTCCGATTGCTGGAATCGTGGAAAACATGTCGAGTATTAAGTGTCCTAAATGTACTCAGCATATCCCACTGTTTGGAGGTGGACTAACATCCTTGACAAAAGAACTCAGTACTACACATTTTGTTAGTTTTATGCAGAATGTATCAGAACATCCGTAATTTCTTTAGGTATTTAATACAAAGTCCTAGTATAGACAAAAATTACATGAATTACAAGTAAAAATCGAAACGAATCAATAAGTTTTTTATCTATTGATTGTTGTAACTGATAAACAATGGCTTATAGTGATATTAAATTCAGAAGATGCAGTGGCTACCACACGTAACGCAATCTATTAATACTTTCTATAAATGTATCCTGATTAGGTTTCACGCATGATGGCCTACATTACGAGTTAACAGCTGTTTTTTTCTGGCAATTTAAAAGATAAGGAAATATGCTTCATATAAAAATTGTATGCTTCATTGGTTAACAATAGATATCTGAAACCAAATTTTGCTATTGTACGTTTTTTCAAAGTCATTATGGCTGTGCTGAGTATTTTAAATAGGATGCGGTGTACGATTTTTTATAATTAAATAGCTCTTGTCCAGCTTGATATAATTTATTCTGCCAAAGAAACTTTTATATAACATAATACTCTCGTAGACAACTATGTTTTTTCAAACAAACAAATTTTAATGAACTATAAAAACTTATATTTGTTAATTATTTTCAGGTATATCATTATCATCTAGTGAGAGGTATTTGTTCCTGGTCTTCCCGTTTTCTTAGTTTGGTGACAGGTAAAATTTCCTTCTCTTGTTAATTTATTTAAATTTTTTCTGGATAGCTTAAGGTGACTGTGGAGTGCAAACCACCATTGTCAATTTAAAATTACATAAATGATGAAATACACGGAATTGCTGCATTATCTTTATCAAACTCGAATGTACACAGATTTGTGTAAGTTGCACAATTACTGAAATGGCACTTTCGTAAGGATTTCTTAATAAAGGAGTGAGACGCATATAATTTTTAATGCGAAAGATGCACGTGCCAAAAAGTTGCATGTATCCTATTCCTTTATTTAGCAATTATTCTTTTCGAGAGTACCATTTTAGTAATTGTGGAATTTACATAAATCTGCTCGTACTCGAATAGGATAAAGATAATGAGTCAATTTTGTGTAATTTACAATTTTTGTAACTGTGAATTCAAGATGGCCGTTTGAACTCCTCAGTGATCTTAAGCTACCCAACAAAAATTTTAATAAATTAACGAGAGAAGATAATTATACATATCACCGAACTGACAGAATGGGAAGACCAGGAACAAATACCTCTCACTAGATAATAACGATATACCTGAAAGAAATTACCATTGTAAATTTTTATATTTAATTTTTGTATGTTTGTAAAAATTGGTTGTCCTACGAGTGTTATCTTTTGTAAAATTTTCTTTGTGTCAGAATAACTCTGAAGCTAGTCTCCAAAGGAATCGAAATTTCGTACATTTTTCCAATTTATTTATTAGCTGTTTGGCCCACATTCCTCAGGAGAAATCCATATTTCAGTAAGGGTTTATACCCCGCCTACTGAAAATAAAAAACGAAATTACTTTGATAAATAGGGAAAAAATGAATAATAATTCACTATTTGCAGTTATGTTGATAAAATATTAAATTTCCGAAAAATGGCGGAAATTCTGATACGGTCTGTGGATAATTCATATTGATTTATAATCTGATATAATGTGATTATCTCACTATTATGCTGTTCAATTACAGGTGTAGATGTTCTGCAAAAGATTCCTTTAGATCAGGAAATTACAGAATCTTGCGATACTGGTAAACCTATTGTACTTTCTTCACCAGATAATCCGCAGTCAATAATTTATAAAAATTTGGCCACTGATATCGCATCATTTCTTCGAAAACAACCAAAGAATACAGACTAATATTCTAGAATTATCTTATATCTACTTTAATTGTTTAATACTTTTATATTTATCTAATGCCCGGTTCGCCAAAGCGTAATGTAAGTAAACAAAATAATGTACAGATAGTCCTCGCCCAACATCACTTTCATTTTATGGAATTATCTTTTCGACTTCAAAAAAAAAAAGAAATAAAGAAATTCTTTTAATTGATCTTGGATTACGATTAACAAAGCATAATGTATTTAAATAAAGTATTAAATTTTCTTACATCTAACATATCAGATTATTTTAGTATAAGAAGGTTTAAAGCAGCGATGATATGTCGGATCACATCTTTCAAAATGAAAGATAATGTCAAGGTGGGGATTAATATATGATGACTCACTAGACGGTTGGAGATTATCCGCATGACTATTACGCACTATTAGTTATTGCAGGGAACGTTACAACATTCTTGCGGAGATATTGAGGTTCACATATACTGTCCCTCATTTTAGGACAAAACTAAAAAGGAAAGGTAAATAAATACGGAATTTACTAGGCTTTGTTGTAGTACACAGATTTATGTGAGGTATAACCTTCTACATAGCTATTTTTGGAGTGGGGTTGTCATATGTGTAACTTACATAGACTTATTAGTCAGGAATATTGCATCACCTAACGCTGATTCTATCATAGAAGTCAATTGGATTGGCTAACCTAAGATGATGCAATACTTCCGAAAAACCCCATATACCTGTCTGAAATAATAATGGAACTTCACTACGGTTCTGATTATTAATTTCGATTCGCTAATGAGTTTTTAAACACGCGAATGGTTGTCGGTTATGTTCTTAATTTAAAAAGGATTAAGATGGCGTGTCTAACATCCCACGCGCCTATTCCCAGGTTATTATGAATCGCGTAATATTTTAATATTCAAGAATAAAGGTAGGTGTTGATAATATTTAAACGTAAATTTAATATTCGCAGATTCCACAATGAATGATGATTTTACAAGTATACATTCACGTCGAAATATGATCGTTCACGAGATTCCAATGGCCATCCTCATCCGTCCATTTCCTGCAGATATAAACGAGGAAAAGGTTAACAGTTTAATGCAAACTATAAGCGATCCACGAAAGGAATACTTAGTACCACCAATTGATGTTTTGTGGATCAAAGGCAAAGAAGGTACTTTGAATACTGAGTATATAATATATATTAGTTCAATTTAACTTTCATTAATAGGTCCTATGACCTCATTGTTGTGTATATGTATAGCTTACGGTCACGTTAAATTAGATATTTATTTTCCTTTTGGTCATATTCAGGTGGCGATTACTATTACTCGTTCGGCGGCTGTCATAGATATACTGCACACCAACGGCTCTGTAAACCAAAGATAAAGGCAAAATTAATTAGGTCAACGGTAACGGATTTACGAAGCTATCTTGGTAATTCCACACCAGATCTGAAATAGGTTCGTTTTTAAATTGGCAGATAAAATTTTAATATTACATGGAAAAAATGGCAAATTGTAGCTTCAAAAGCTGGATGCCTTCTCATTACCCAATTTGTGTAGACTTGTAATGGCACAAATACGCTATAATTCCGACCAACACAGAAATATTACTACAACATCAAAACGTCCTCCCATAAATCTATCATTGCAGTATTGTAAAAATATATTTTGATAGTGTACTGGGTATATTGCATCGCATATACATAGCGACATAGCTATATATATATATGTATATATATATATTAAACGTATAATATAATAATAGTAAAGCAATATAGTGTGAATGAGAAACGACAATGAGTTGTGTAATTCATTTTTTATAAATTATTGGCATATAATTAAATATTGACACATAAATTGAACTTAATACTGGACTCTGCTCATAGGAGCAGCATTTCATATTTTTTATTTTTAATTAATGTATTACTGTATTGGAATAACCCTTGTCTTTTTGATATACTGCTTCGCCAAACTGGTTATTGTTGAAAACTTATGTATAGTTACAAAGTACTTCCTTATTTTTTAATGATCATTGAACTAGAGGTTACATTCAGCAATGTAGCAACGCCAATCATTGTCCTGCAAGTAGGGTACATTTTATTAAAATCAAATAAGTTTCTAATATTGCTTAACGTCCAGAAACATTAGAAGGAAACTGCTTCATCTTAAAAGAAAGGTCAAAAATAACATAAAACAACAGGCAATACCTGTATTCCTTAATAATAAGAGATAAAGAATAGTGACACTTATTGAAGTTTAAGTGGTGCAAATTACTATAGATATTTATCAATTACAAAACGTTGAATTAAAATGTTGGTATATCATATAGAATCCGCGCAATCTTTGTACGATTATTATGAATTCAAGCCGTCTTAGGACCATTGTGACATTACTAGGTCATCCTGAGTATGTTCCTTCCTTCCTTTTCTTATAGTTGCCTTCTCAAATGCTAGAGCACGGCCTTGTTACAGGTCTGGGCCATTGATATATATACTAACTGGATACCAGTGTGTAGATAATCTAGATTATTTAATCTGAATCATTCATCTAGATTAATTTATACGATCTTTTGATCTGATGTAGATCTTTTTGTCAAGCGATAATATTTAATTTGAACATAGGAACGATCTTTAATATAAAATGAATATTAACACGTTCGCGGACAGTAAAAGTTTTAGCGATGTACAAAAATTGAGTTATTTTATTTTTAAATTGGTTGTGTTATCCGTAATTTGATTGAACATAGTTTATAAGTGTAGTCAGATTATCATATTTTAAGAATTAGTTAGTCCTTATACCTTGACAGGTATAATAATTACAAAAACTTAAGGTTATATAAAATTAAATTCAAAATAATTTACTTTAAGGCCCGTATTTATAGTCGGGTCTCAAGGTGACGTTTAAGGTTGGCTTGATGAAGACTGTCTTATTGGATTAAGATTGTCTTAAGACGCTATGAATTCATAGTTGAAAAATAAGACAGTCTTTTCGAAGAAGTTGCTTGAAAGGGACACCTTATTTTATTTAAGATCGTCTTGACGAAGGCAAAGCTCAAGATGATCTTATTTAACGTTCGGCAATATTCGGAATGTTTCTGCCAGAGTGACCAATAGGATACTGAGATTTTCATACGATGAAGTGAAAATCTTGTAGGGGCCTACCCATCTGATATCTATGTGAATAACGGTCTTTATTTTCGTGCCTTAATTTGATTCTCCGTTGTGTGTTGATTTCGGTTCGGACCGTGGCGCGATGTACATGGGTATCTTGTTCTGAATTCAGTCTATCCTATTGAAAAACGTGCTCTTTGCGAATTTTTATAATTTTCATTTTATTATTATTAACAGTACTGTTCTGCTATAAATATTATTTCGATCATATTGTTACGTCCGCGTAAGAACCTTCAATTATATTTCATGCAATATATTGCGCATCTCGGTCAAAATGGAAGTAGCCTTTGCTATACATAGATCACCTTCATCTGACATAGAGCAATACCCGCAGAACCTTAAATAATACCTTACTAGGAATTATTCTAACTCATCGCGCACCATGAATAAACATATTGACAGTTCTCCATCATACTTATATCACGGCCAAGGCCAGAATATGCATCTAAAGAAATCATGATGTAAACAAAAGATCAAGCGCATGTAGGTGGTCCAAATTTTATCTTATAAGGAAGGGATTACAAAAGACAAATTAGGAAACGGAGACTAAAAAACTCCGCCCAGTGACCGGGGTTAATAACAATTAGCCCTAGTTGAACTGCAAATAAGAAGTCACCACGTACTCAAGAATTATCTTGGTAAAGTCCAGTTTGACTCCTGACCAGTTCCGGATCAACAGTCATAGAGTCAAGTCAGAAGTCGGAAGAAAAAGGATTCAGTCAGATGACACAGAAATTCATTCTCTAAAAAAGTTCAACTCAAGAAAAATTCCAAGTTTAATTCCTATATCGAACGTTCAATTCTTTAAATATTTCTAAGTCTTTTGTCGCCGATTCCGAATTCAACCTCAGTTAGTGAACACTGTACTATCAACCAGTTTTATTAACGTAAGTTATTCCATTTTATGTTTAAATAGAAATATACTGTTTAATCTGTTCTTATTCAACTCAATCTATCGCATACTTCTCTTTTAACTGTTCTCCTTCAAGCCCTAAACCAGCATTCATCCTCACCCAACAATTATATAATCCCAAATTCATAATTAAACGCACAACACCGTGAGTAGAAGTTCAGGTTATTCATTTCCATAATAAATTCAAATTGTGGACTTAAAATTTAACCACCGTCGGTAACGATTCTTTCTGCATAACTATTATCATGACCATCAACGACGCGGGCTGTAAGTAACCGGCCGATCCCGGGTAAATTTCCGAGAGGTTAGACCCTAAACAGGCCATCGTGACCATCCTTCTGACATTTCCCCTTGCTTGTGAATTCTCGCCAGTGGAGAGGAGCGCTAAGACTACCATTACTGTCTTACCGATAGCGCACGATCGTTCGTCGGAGGTAGTAAGCCTTGTAAGTATACTCAATAGGGCGAAGTCTATAGATTCTCCATCTACCACTGTACCGACCGGGTTCAATTGTCAATTGAACGTCACAATATTTTACAAAAATTAGTGCTTTTCATTAAACTATCTAGAAGATTATTATATAAACTACAATAACTTATTTTATATATTCTGAGTTCGCGGGGTTAGAGATGGCTAGTTGAAGTGCAGTTTCTGTCCATTGCGGAACGTGGAGCTTGGAGCCGACCCGCAACCTGGGTTGTCTCCCTGAGGAATTTTGAGATATCTCACGCTGTGTAAGATTCCATCGGGACTCAAGTGCAGATAAATCGTGTCGCCTCCTGTTTCTCGTTCATGTTCTTTGTTCCGTGCTGTCCTGATCGACCCTGTGAGGTTTTTTTCTCTTTCTCTCTCTCCCTGTGCGCATTATAAAGAGCTCACAATTATACTCTCACTTACACAGAGTCATTAGGTGGTCCCCCAGCAACTGGCTCTACTCCATTACTCGGTCTGTTTGTTTTAGTCTCCTTGAGCGGAGTTTGGGGAATTATTGTTACTTTCTGTCAAAAAAGAAGCAAAACCAACCGGTTATAGAATTAGGAACGATATACAATATGGTTCAGGATTAGCAAAATACGCTTAAACGAAAATGAGACTTATTCTAGAGAAAACGAAAATATAATTCCTGTTAGACTCGTGAGATAGAGGCTAAAATTGCAAGACAAGTCCTATATCGGAGAGAAATTACCAGAAGTTTCCCTACAAGACGAGAGGTGACTCGATTTTGCAAAACTCGAAAAAGATCTTTGAAGCTCTTCGCTAAGATACTATTGAAACGAGATAGGACCTAAGGTTGATTGACATTACGGTACAATAATTCACTGAGAAGATAGATTACGCACAAAACTAGGTTTCACTTGACACTACAATGGAAACACAAGATTTCACACTAACTCACTGGACGAATCACTTATTGCGCGTTTCGTAGACGAGTAGCGGTTCCCGCGTACACGATCTAGACTGACTAGAGGTCGCGTCCCGCTGGATGTATATGTATGGCTGGATGTATATGAGGGTATGTATATAAATACCCTCTAGGGGTTCGTCTAGAGAATTCCAATGCTCTTGATCGATAAGGATCTAGAAAACGCTATTTTCGAAGGGTCCAGAGAGTTCTATGGTGAAAATAAAGGAAAGAAGTAGAAATAGAGAGAAAACAGACATCAAAGAAGAACAATCCGTCGGCTGTTGGCAGCAAAAGGTCTCCTCTCCTCCTATCTTGTAAATTTTTTTTCAAACACTTTCAATTTAGCCTTTTGTCATAAGCGGCTCAATTTCCTCTCTTTCTCCGTGCTTCAGTGGTACTCACTTCTTTTTGAGATGTTGGAGGTTGTACTGAGATGGCAGAGCCCGAAACCTTAAATAGCAAAAAATATTAAACTTAAATTAAAACTTCTGTTTTGAATTTAATCAATTATTTAATAGAGAACTGCACAACAGCTGAAAAAACTTTGGACTAACTTAAAGCAAACGCAAAGAGATGCACTAACAAAGAAAAAACAATCTCGGCTTGCTACTGGAGGAGGTCCTGCAGTTCCACCGTCCACGATTGATCCTGATGTTGCTATCATAGCTCCTAATTTGATGAAAAATCCACCCAATTTTATTTACATCTAATATGCCAGAAGACTTTATTGATGGTAACCGTCAGTTGACAGTACCGTCAGAAGCTACAGTCGTAAACACAGATTCTGAAGGCATGTCACATGTTGGTAGCAGCAACATAGATATAATTCATTCAAAAGGTATTAAACTATAGAAATTTTATGACACACATTGCGATGTGATTTTTCGAATCACGGTCACAAGGCGACTCCAGTTACTGATACAGATAACGTTCTCACTTTCCGGCTCCCTTCGGGTCACCACCTGTTCAGAAACCTACGCTCTCGGGTTGGTTAGTACAGTTATGCCAATGCTCTCTGAAGATTTCGTTATTGTGTAGTTGAGGTCGAGGTGCTCGAAACTGCCGAGGAGAGATAGTCTCGACGTACCGAGTTGCCCAGCAGAGGAGAGTACGCGACGGAGACGTCTCCACGGAACGGCAGAAGCCCGGCTGAAATACCGGCGCCCCGCTGGAGATGGGCAAAGGGCTGTAGAACGGGCAGAGTTACGGTTTTGATAAAGTTAAGGGCAGGGGCGGAACCTCCTGCCCGAGTTAAGGATGTGGTGCCCAGCTGTCGCCCGATGCCCTGGGGAAGCGGCCGTGGAGGATCTC